>JAWMAR010003876.1:0-66364 GCA_036785375.1 Leucoraja ocellata
CCAACCTCTAAACACAGATGGGTGTAAAAAGCTGTCTGCGACTTTTTTACTTTGCAGCTGCAAGGGCACAGACAGACTTATAAGAGAAGTTTAAGTTAACTGCATAAAACAGCACTTTTACATCTATAGCATTGTATGTTTTTAAATCTTGGATAACATTAAATGGTTCTCCTGTTGATGAACTGATATATCGTTATATATACTCACATGAGCAACCAGGATACTCCGCAAGCCTTCGTCTCCAGCAGGTTCCGTTTTCTCTCCCTGTTTCTATAATCCTCTCTGGATTTATCGTAGAGAATCTCGTTAAATTGGTACCATTCTACAAGTTCCCCTTCTTGTTCCCTGGAGAAGTTATATGGCCTTACCTTTTGCCACCTTCCCTTTACATAAGCGTCTGTAGAGGCTATTCCTACAACGGCTACTGAGGAGCAATCTGAAATCCACCTTGCTCACCCTCTCCCTGCTCCAAGGAGCCCACAGGCAGTGTTATCTCTGGCATCTCCTGTTGCCTCTCCACCTGTCTCTCTTGCTGCGTCTCCTCCTCATTCTCCTGCATGGCAAAACCCTTTCTGACACGCTTTACCCCCTTTCTTTGAGTTTTTCTGGGAGCCATCTCTGCGTGTTCCTGTTAAAAAGATTCTCCAACAATGACAATGAGGTGGGACGTCCTCGATGGACACATGTTCCATTGGCGACATTGAGGACACCTTTTTTACTCACCTTCTGTCCCCTCTGTCCAGCTTCCAGGTTTACCGTTCGCAGGAGTTCCCACGGTAACCGCAAGAGCTACTACGGATATCGCACTGGCCACTACGTTCATAAAATGTTGCAATGCTCAACCACAAGTGTACAAGTCACTCTTGAAGAAATTCAAGCTTGCTTGAATTTCCTCCCGAGTACCCAAGTTACACGATAACCTGTCGTTAGCGCCACGGTGGTCCACGGTGGTCCACGCATGCCGTACTGTTATCGCACGAGGTTCCCACGATGTTAAACTCTGGTTACCTCTTGCATCAAGTCGCGCCGTGAAAAAGGGGTTTTATGGTCTGAGTGCAGGTAGATGGGACTCGGTGAGAATAAGTGTTCGGCATGGACTAGATGTGCTGAGATGGCCTGTTTCCGTGCTGTAATTGTTATATGGTTATATGGTCAAATGTTGGTCCCTTGAAGGCAGACACGAGTGAAATGATTATGGGGAACAAGGAAATGGCAGAAGAGTTGAACAGGTACTTCAGATCTGTCTTCACTAAGGAAGACACAAACAATCTCCCAGATGTACTGAAGGACAGAGCATCTAAGAGGAACTTAAAGAAATTTTCATTAGGCGAGAAATAGTATTGGGTAGGCTAATGGGACTGAAGGATGATGAATCCCCTAGGCCTGATGGACTGCATCCCAGGGTCCTCAGGGAGGTGGCTCTAGAAATAGGCTGTGTGCCGAGGAGCTTTATTCTACTCTTTCGTGACCAAAGTCACCAAACTACATGAAATGTTCACATATTGTGTTAAAATATATATTAATCTCCCCTGAAACTCGTCATGAACAAGACTTGCACATTTTTTAATTAAATTAGAGAAAAAACTGAACATTTTCAAGTAAGTTTTAGTCGAATCAAAGCACGTTTAACATTGAGTTGTCTGCTAGTTGGCCAATCACGCGCTTTGCTTCAGGCTAGCACACAAAATGCTGAGGGTGCCTCTACAGATGCCTGTTTTACTGGAGATTCCGAATTGTTGTTCTGTGGAAGATATGTTGTGGAAACCTGCAGCAGGGTAATTGAATTTAGTGAGAAAAGCATTAAAAAGGCTGAAGAATGTGCTGCTAAGTGGAAGAATGCCTTGAAAGCAAAGTCGCTGTGTGACTGGAAATCCTGAATCAACGCTGGAAGATTGTTCTGTAAAGGTAAAATGGTTGGCCAGGTAGCCTGAAATAAAGAGCATAAGATGGCTGCTGACCAGGCTTGCTGGAACTGAGGCTGCAGGTTTCAGGAGGGAATACACATTGTCTTGCAGTTACTGCATAGTCATGAATAAGGGATCACAGGTCCCGTCTGTCAAGATTGAAGAACATGCAATCCCCCTCACCGGGAAGACTAAGGAATGTACTGGTCTGAGCGCTAGTGTGGTTCCTCTAACTAACATCTCCTTATATGTACATACCTGTTCTGTATTTTGTGTACGTGTCGGTTCTTTGATCGGAGAATGTGGGAGGTGCTAAACAGTGGCATTAAGATATAAAAGGCATTGCAATTAAGGGCAGAGAGCTTGACTCTTTGCTAGGTTGTTAACCTGTGTGAAGACTCCTGCTCAATAAACGTACGTTTAAAGCAACCCCGGTCGGTGCTGGTCGATTATTGTCGAAAACAACCAATGTGAGAGAAAAACGTGAATCAACAGCTGCTGAGGTGCTGGAACACAAAGAAAACAGCCAGGAATCAACTCTAACTGAAAGGTAAGATCTAAAGTCTGAATTTATGAAAATCTACCTGTATGGACTTTAATTAATTTAATTGCACCCTTTTATAATGTGAATAAATTCATTCATTCACTCACTCACTCATTCATTCATGAAGTTGAGGGTCTAAACTATATGTATCCATAACACAGTCAATTAAAACATTGTCACTAAAGCCAGCTTGTTGTAGAGTAATAAGTCTTTAACAGCTAATCTCGGAGCTACCTGCGATAACTTAACGGGAAAAAGTGCTCCGGCCGCGGGGCCGTGAAGCCAGGGTCTCCATTAAGAAGCGGCCGATTCGCGAACGCGGAGTCGCGGATCATCTCCGTGGGCGGTGGGGGGGGGGGGGGGGGGGGGGGAGGTTGTACATAGTGCCGTCTGTAGCGGCCGTTTTCAGGCCACGACAATGGGAGAAAAACGGAGGGATATTGATCGCACTTTATAGGTTTCCATTGCAGTGAGAAATGGTCAGAAATGGTTGATGTTTCTGTAGAAATGAATTGGTGATATGTGAACTTGAACTAGTTTTTCTATGGTAGTAACCTATTGTTATTCTCATTAACATTCTTCTTGGTTTCTTGGTCCTCCAAAATATTCCAAATTGAACTTAAACTGGAATTTTATTAAGATTAATTAAAATGATTTATTAACAATTATTAATTAATTTATTAATTATTATTAATTAACACAATTTATTAACATTAAGAAGTTGAAATTTTATGAATTGAAGTCCATGCAGACTTAATGACTATGAGATTTTTTTTTTCTGTAGCCTCTACTTAAACTTGAAATAACTTATCAATTGTAGTAAATTACAGTGTAATCTCATTGACATTAAATAGAGGTTGACTCTTTATGAATGGAAGTCCATGCAGACTTAGGTACTATGAGATGTTTCTTTCTCTAGCTATTCTGCACCCTCTGCTCCTGCACTTGAACTTGAAGGCTTATCTATGGCAGTAAATTACAGTGTAAGTCTCATTGACATTAAGAAGAGATTGACATTTTATGAATTGAAGTCCATGCAGACCTAAGTAATATGAGAGGTTTTTTTTCTGTAGCTTCTGCCCCTCCACTCTTCAGAGTGTTTTGTGTGGACATGCACTGTGCTTTAATGAACACTAATTTGATAATTTGCATACTTGCCATCCCCATCTACCTGGACATGCATACATGTTTAATTTCCTCATTGATATGTCGATATTGTCTTACATAATATAAAACATGAAAAGGTGTAAAATACACCCTGACACATATTATCTTCTATTATTAGGAGGCAGCAGTGAATCCCGGATTATCGTGCAGAGTGCTATCGTTACTTCAGCAACATAACAACAATAAATCGAGCGATAGCAAAGTCTAGAAGGAAGAAAGGTAATGATAGGACTCAAACAACAAATCATTTTACTTATGGTCATATGTTACTTTGAAAAATGAAAAGATACATTTGAGGATGTTGATTTATTTTACTTTTCATTCCTTTTCTGTTTTCTTTTTCCTCTTTCAATTGAGTTCAAGATGCTGAAAAGCCTGAAGCAGGCGAATCACCTCAAGAAGCAGTTCGTGATGGTGAAGCAGATGAGCCGGCCCCAAAGAGACTGCTTCGATTCATGACAAGTCATAATCAACAAAGGAACTGTTGAGTACACTGACTGCAGGCATGTCCTACCAGCGCATTGCATCATTTGTAAAGGTTCAAAGTACACAAAAGAAATAAATTGTGTAAAAAAATGATATTTAAAGTTTTATTTTAATGTGGATCGTTTCACTGCTTATTTGGTCAAATTATTTAAACAACGAGTGAATTACTTATGATAATGGCGTGCCAGTGAATGACTGCGATAATCCACCCACCGATCCACACATACATACATACATACACACATCCACACACACACATCCATCCATACGCACACTTCCATGCATGCAAACACATACATACATGCACATATAAATCCGCACACACACATCCATTCACACGCAGACATACATGTACACATCCAAACATACATGCATACATACATCCATTCACACATACATACACACATCCACAGAGTCAGATTATAGAAGTGAGATCAAGCAACTGTCCATATGGTGCCAGCGCAATAACCTAGCCCTCAACACCAGCAAAACCAAGGAACTGATTGTGGACATTGGAAGGAGTAGGAGGGGGAAAGGGTGAAGAGCTTCAAATTCCAGGGAGTGCACATCTCTGAAGATCTTTCCTGGTCCGAGAACACTAATGCAATTATCAAGAAAGCTCATCAGCACCTCTACTTCCTGAGAATATTACGGAGAGTCGGTTTGTCAAGGAAGACTCTCTCTAACTTCTACAGGTGCACAGTAGACAGCATGCTGACCGGTTGCATCATGGCTTGGTTCGGCAATTTGAGCACCCTGGAGAGGAAAAGACTACAAAAAGTAGTAAACACTGCCCAGTCCATCATCGGCTCTGACCTTCCTTCCATCGAGGGGATTTATCGCAGTCGCTTCCTCAAAAAGGCTGGCAGTATCATCAAAGATCCACACCATCCTGGCCACACACTCATCTCCCTGCTACCTTCAGGTAGAAGGTACAGGAGCCTGAAGACTGCAACAACCAGGTTCAGGAATAGCTACTTCCCCACAGCCATCAGGCTATTAAACCTGGCTCGGACAAAACTGATTATTAATAACCACTTTCTGTTATTTGCACTTCATCAGTTTATTTATTCATGTGTGTATATATTTATATCATGGTATATGGACACATTTATCTGTTTTGTAGTAAATGCCTACTATGTTCTGTGTGCTTAAGCAAAGCAAGAATTTCATTGGCCTATACAGGGACACATGAGAATAAACTCACTTGAACTTGAACTTGAGATACACGTTTGAAAGGCACACACAGACACACACACAAACTAGAGATAAACAATGCAACACTTTTAGGGTTATTTTAGGTCAAAGGTCTATAGCCCTCATTTGCAAACGCACCATCGGGGGGGGGGGGGGGGGTCTATAATAAATATAGGCTCATTGTAGCTTAAAATTAATATTCATTGAGTAAACGGCAATGCCGTGTACTTAAAGTACACGGTATTGGGGGTTCAGTATTGATGTGGATAGAGAACTGGCTGACAAACAGGAAGCAAAGAGTAGGAGTAAACGGGTCATTTTCACAATGGCAGGCAGTGACTAGTGGGGTACCCCAAGGCTCAGTGCTGGGACCCCAGCTATTTACAATATATATTAATGATCTGGATGAGGGAATTGAAGTCAATATCTCCAAGTTTGCGGATGACACTAAGCCTGGGTGCAGTGTTAGCTTTGAGGAGGATGTTAGGAGACTGCAAGGTGACTTGGATAGGCTGGGTGAGTGGGCAAATGTTTGGCAGATGCAGTATAATGTGGATAAATGCGAGGTTATCCATTTTGGTGGCAAAAACAGGAAAGCAGACTATTATCTAAATGGTGGCCGACTAGGAAAAGGGGAGATGCAGCGAGACCTGGGTGTCATGGTACACCAGTCATTGAAAGTAGGCATGCAGGTGCAGCAGGCAGTGAAGAAAGCGAATGGTATGTTAGCTTTCATAGCAAAAGGATTTGAGTATAGGAGCAGGGTCTTGGTGAGACCACACCTGGAGTATTGCGTACAGTTTTGGTCTCCAAATCTGAGGAAGGACATTATTGCCATTGAGGGAGTGCAGCGAAGGTTCATCAGACTGATTCCTGGGATGTCAGGACTGTCTTATGAAGAAAGACTGGATAGACTTGGTTTATACTCTCTAGAATTTAGGAGATTGAGAGTGGATCTTATAGAAACTTACAACATTCTTAAGGGGTTGGACAGGCTAGATGCAGGAAGATTGCTCCCGATGTTGGGGAAGTCCAGGACAAGGGGTCACAGCTTAAGGATAAGAGGGAAATCCTTTAAAACCGAGATGAGAAGAACTTTTTTCACACAGAGAGTGGTGAATCTCTGGAACTCTCTGCCGCAGAGGGTAGTCGAGGCCAGTTCATCGGCTATATTTAAGAGGGAGTTAATTGTGGCCCTTGTGGCTAAGGGGATCAGAGGGTATGAAGAGAAGGCAGGTACGGGATACTGAGTTGGATGATCAGCCATGATCATATTGAATGGCGGTGCAGGCTCGAAGGGCCGAATGGCCTACTCCTGCACCTAATTTCTATGTTTCTATGTTTCTATAAACATCAGAGCATTCGATTCTTGGCCAGGATGTGACATTTACATCAGAAATAAGACCGGTCTCTTACAGGCCTGGCACAGCCCCAGTCCCACTATGACCGTTACCCCCACTCTCCCCACTTTGGCAGTCAGTGTGGTTCAGTAAATGGGGAAACCTAGATGAACTGTCCTGACCCTTTAATTAGGCAGGTTCATGAGCCCTTAAAACCTGGGACATCTGCTGTAGTCTCATTTAATTTCCTATTAAAGCGACTGGAACATGCCTGCCTGGCAATGCCCCAGTCCCACTATGGCCGTCACCCCCACTCTGCACACTGGTAATCAGTGGGGTTCAGTAAAGGGAGGAACCCACAAGAACTGCCCTAACCCATAAATTAGGCTAGTTCAGGAGCAGGACTTCTGCGACAGTGTCATTAAAAAAAACACACTCACAATTATATTCATCAAATTATTTTTATATAATATAATTATACTTAATTATATATGATAACATTCATATTAACAGGTATAATAACATATAGTTTAAATGGACTGCAACACGGAAATAGGCTGCCCATGGTGTAATACGGCCATTGGCCACTAGACGTCGCTTATTTTCCCAATCTCATTTTCTAATTAGTTTAATTAATTAATGTGCAACTTTTGGCAATGACGAGTTATGACTTCCTTCTCAATTATATTTCATCTAAATCTGTGGAATATTTCATGTAGTTTGGTGACTTGGGTTTCCAGACACATTTTTGATGCTCGGCCCACAGCCTAACCATCATACTCAGAGGTGACCTCATAATGTGCCTGGCCGGTGACCTCACAGTGAACAGCATCCGTAACCATGAGAGACGGACGGGCTCCATTCCATCTGTCAACTTGAAGTGGGTTCACCAAACCCATTCTGCCAGGCATTGAAACAGCTGGTAGATCGAAACTCTAACCTTCACTGTGTGGATCAATAACCCAAGAAAGGTGTATCGAGAATGCTGGTGAAAAAGGAGAGTGCCAAGCAGGCTGACAAAAGGAGATCAAAGGTAGATCTTAATCTGTTAATAGACCAACAGCCAAAAGGTGGAGTGACTCAGTGGGTCTTCTTCTTAAACTGTAACCCCCTGGTTCTGGACTCCCCCTACATTGGGAACATAGGGACGTAGGGCTCTTCTTTTCTAGCTTTTCTAGCTTATTTTATATCCACTGTTGGTGCAACAACTGTCTTGGGTTCTCTGCTCCACTGGCCCACTCAAACCGGAAGGGTCCTGACCTGAAACGACAAATGTTAGGGAGCATAGAAACATAAAAACATAGAAAATAGGTGCAGGAGTAGGCCATTCGGCCCTTCGAGCCTGCTCCGCCATTCAACATGATCATCGCTGATCATCCAACGTAGTATCCCATCCCTGCCTTCTCTCCATACCCCCTGATCCCTTTAGCCGCAAGGGCCACATCTAACTCCCTCTTAAATATAGCCAATGAACTGGCCTCAACTAGCTTCTGTGGCAGAGAATTCCACAGATTCACCACTCTCTGTGTAAAAAATGATTTTCTCATCTCGGTCTTAAAAGACTTCCCTCTTATCCTTAAACTGTGACCTCTAGTTCTGGACTTCCCCAACATCGGGAATAATCTTCCTGCATCTAGCCTGTCCAACCTCTCAAAAATCTTGTACATTTCTATAAGATCCCCCCTCAATCTTCTGAATTCTAGCGAGTACAAGCCAAGTCTATCCAGTCTTTCTTCATATGAAAGTCCTGCCATCACAGTCAGAAGCATCTCTGGAGAACATCTCTGGAGAAGGATATTGAATTATGTGAGGTAAGGGAAACAAGTATAGCTATGGAAACTATGAGATTCAAAGAAGAGGAAGAACTGACACTTTTGAAAAATATGAAAGAGGATAAGTCTTCAGGTCCTGACAGGATATTCCCTGGGACATTGAGGGAAGTTAGTGTAGAAATAGCAGGGGCTCTGACAGAAATATTTCAAATGTCATTAGAAACTGGAATAGTGCCGGAGGATTGGCGTACTGTGCATGTTGTTCCATTGTTTAAAAAAGGTTCTAAGAGTAATCCTAGCAATTATAAACCTGTTAGTTTGACGCCAGTCATGGGCAAATTAATGGAAAGGATACTTAGAGATAATATATATAAGCATCTGGATAAACAGGGTCTGATTAGGAACAGTCAACATGGATTTGTGCCTGGAAGGTCATGTTTGACTAATCTTGAATTTTTTGAAGATGTTACTCGGGAAATTGATGAGGGTAAAGCAGTGGATGTTGTGTATATGGACTTCAGTAAGGCCTTTGACAAGGTTTCTTATGGAAGGTTGGTTAAGAAGGTTCAATGGTTGGGTATTAATGGTGGAGTAGCAAGATGGATTCAACAGTGGCTGAATGGGAGATGCCAGAGAGTAATGGTGGATGGTTGTTTGTCAGGTTGGAGGCCAGTGACGAGTGGGGTGCCACAGGGATCTGTGTTGGGTCCACTGTTTGTCATGTACATCAATGATCTGGATGATGGTGTGGTAAAATGGATTAGTAAGTATGCAAATGATACTAAGATAGGTGGGGTTGTGGGTAATGAAGTAGAGTTTCAAAGTCTACAGAGCGATTTATGCCAGTTGGAAGAGTGGGCTGAAAGATGGCAGATGGAGTTTAATGCTGATAAGTGTGAGGTGCTACATCTTGGCAGGACATATCAAAATAGGACGTACATGGTAAATGGTAGGGAATTGAAGAATGTAGGTGAACAGAGGGATCTGGGAATAACTGTGCACAGTTCCCTGAAAGTGGAATCTCATGTAGATAGGGTGGTAAAGAAAGCTTTTGGTGTGCTGGCCTATATAAATCAGAGCATTGAGTATAGAAGTTGGGATGTAATGTTAAAATTGTACAAGGCATTGGTGAGGCCAATTCTGGAGTATGGTGTACAATTTTGATTGCCTAATTATAGGAAGGATGTCAACAAAATAGAGAGAGTACAGAGGAGATTTACTAGAATGTTGCCTGGGTTTCAGCAACTAAGTTACAGAGAAAGGTTGAACAAGTTAGGGCTTTATTCTTTGGAGCGCAGAAGGTTAAGGGGGGACTTGATAGAGGTTTTTAAAATGATGAGAGGGGTATACAGAGTTGACATGGAAAAGCTTTTCCCACTGAGAGTAGGGAAGATTCAAACAAGGGGACATGACTTGAGAATTAAGGGACTGAAGTTTAGGGGTAACATGAGGGGGAACTTCTTTACTCAGACAGTGGTAGCTGTGTGGAATGAGCTTCCAGTGAAGGTGGTGGAGGCAGGTTTGTTTTTATCATTTAAAAATAAATTGGATAGTTATATGGACGGGAAGGGAATGGAGGGTTATGGTCTGAGCGCAGGTATATGGGACTAGGGGAGATTATGTGTTCGGCACGGACTAGAAGGGTCGAGATGGCCTGTTTCCGTGCTGTAATTGTTATATGGTTATATGGAATGAATTGGTGATATGTGAACTTGAACTAGTTGTTCTATGGCAGTAACCTATTCTTATTCTCATTAACATTCTTCTTGGTTTCTTGTTCCTCCAAAATATTCCAAATTGAATTTAAACTGGAGGTGGAATTTTATTAAGATGAATTAACATTATTTATTAACAATTATTAATTAATGTATTAATTATTATTAATTAACAAAATTTATTAACATTAAGAAGAGGTTGAAATTTTATGAATTGAAGTAATGCAGACTTAATGACTATGAGAATTTTTTTTTCTGTAGCCTCTACTTAAACTTGAAATAACTTATCAATTGTAGTAAATTACAGAGTAAGTCTCATTGACATTAAATAGTTGGCACTTTATGAATTGAAGTCCATGCAACGGAGACGAGTTGTATCCCCTCTCTACCCCCTCCCTATCAACCCCCTTCCTACTACTTTCCCCCCTTCTCTCCCTACCCTGCTTCTCTTTACCTCCTCCTCCTCTCCCCCTCCCCCATTCTCCTCTCCCCCTCCCCCTTCTCCTATCCCCCCTTCTGCACCGCTCCCTCCTCAGTGCGTGAGGCCCCGCCTCCCCAAGCATGCGCGCGCAGCCGCAAGGTGCTCGCTCCCGTCTAGCGCCAACTGCCGACGCTTGCTCGTGCCCCCCACGATCTTTGCCCCCAACTGTATTACACTCGCTCCCGGGCCCCACAACTGTATTACACTCGCTCCCGGGCCCCACAACTGTATTACACTCGCTCCCGGGCCCCCCAACTGTATTACACTCGCTCCCGGGCCCCACAACTGTATTACACTCGCTCCCAGGCCCCACAACTGTGTTACACTCGCTCCCGGGCCCCACAACTGTATTACACTCGCTCCTGGGCCCCACAACTGTGTTACACTCGCTCCCGGGCGGATAAACTGTATTACACTCGCTCCCGGGCCCCACAACTGTGTTACACTCACTCCCGGGCCCCACAACTGTATTACACTCGCTCCCGGGCCCCACAACTGTATTACACTCGCTCCCGGGCCCCACAACTGTATTACACTCGCTCCCGGGCCCCACAACTGTATTACACTCGCTCCCGGGCCCCACAACTGTATTACACTCGCTCCCGGGCCCCACAACTGTATTACACTCGCTCCCGGGCCCCACAACTGTATTACACTCGCTCCCGGGCCCCACAACTGTATTACACTCGCTCCCAGGCCCCACAACTGTATTACACTCGCTCCCGGGCCCCACAACTGTATTACACTCGCTCCCGGGCCCCACAACTGTATTACACTCGCTCCCAGGCCCCCAACTTTCGACCCCCCCACAACCAAAGACTATGGAGCAGCTCTGCTCTATAATCTTTTCCCACAACTGTCGTTGCACCCCCGCACGGCCTCCCCCCCACAACTGTGTTACACTCGCTCCCGGGCGGCTCCAGATTTCGACCCAACGCTCCAGCCCGTTAATCTCCAGCCTCATCCCCCCCCCCCGCCATCGTCATCCGTTAACCTCCCGCCCCCCACTCTTTCTCCCCTCCCCCCCCTTTCCCCCGACCACTCCCCCTCCCCTTCCCCCACTAACCGTTGATCGCCGCTGTTAACCGCTCCTAAGCTGACAGCTGTAGCCGATGGTAAAGTGGTAAAAGCATGAATTTAAACTAGCAGCCAAGTTGCTGTTGCTGCTGCTGCATTGACACCGTGTGCTCACTCTCCTGCTCTCCCGGGATCCGAGCGCGTGTGTGTGGCCAGAGCGTGGAGCCCGGCCAACTGTCAACGCGCTCCCACTCTCTCAGCCGTTGACGCCCGTTATTTCCCGCGTTTCCAGAAGGTTCTTCACCAACGGCCGTTATTTCCCGCGTTTCCAGAAGGTTCTTCACCAGCGGCCGTTATTTCCCACGTTTCCAGAAGGTTCTTCACCAACGGCCGTTCATTCGGACTTCGCTTCTCCACAACAACGTTCACATTCCCATCATTATTTCGATTTAAACCATTTTAAAAGGTCGACGCTTTTCTTTTTTTTCCAAGCGTAGGCGACTTTTTCAATATTTATTTATATTTGAATAATTCTTTTTAACAAGATTATTGCATAAATGTTTCGAAACTTCACGCTTATTTGATTCGCTGATTAGACTGAAATTGCTTTACTTTAATTTACATGAAACAATTAATTTTTACAAAATTGCTTATTTGTGAATTTTTAACATCTCCACTGCTCTCTCCTCATTTCTTTTTCAAACTGAGCCATTAAGATGGAACCAAATGTCCAGAGTTTTCAACATTTTTGATGATTGTTCCTCAGTTCATCAATGGATGTTTAACACAGCATTCACACCAATCAATTAATCAATCAATCAAAACTTTATTGTCATTGAGAAATAAATCAATAAATGCAAGTCTGAACGATATTTCGTTGCATCTGGCTCCCCGTGCAACATAAAATAGCAAAAGGATAAAATGGATAAAAAGATAAAATGGGTAAAAAGATAAAATAGATAATAGTGGCAGCACATTACATGACATTCAAGAGTCTGATGGCTCGGAGGAAGAAGCTGTTGCATAACCTGGCCGTTCTGCTCCTTATACTACGATATATTTTGCCCGGGGGCAGCAGAGTGAGCAGTCCATGATGGAGATGTGTGGGGTCCTTTATAATACTGTTGGCCTTAGACAAGCAACGTTTGCACGCAATGTCCCCGATTGAAGGAAGATAAGTCCCAATGATTTTTTTTTCTGCACACAAAAGTTTAAACTGCTGCCTCAGAAAAAGCTTCAAGGACACATCAAGTGACATGTAAAATCTTTCCAGTTGCATTTGCTTTTTGGATAGAAAGTTGTTGGTGCTGTTATCATGCTTCCTGACAAACCTTGCAGGTGGATTATTTGCTGCAAGATATACAACCACAGGCCTGTACATCTACAGCATATGTATCAGTTCCAGTTCAATTAGTGAGTCAATTATTGAGTAAAGGATGATTGCCAAGATATTGATGTTTGATGATTTGGTGCCGGTTATGGCATTGAGTATCAAGGTTATGTGGTTATATATTCTGCCTTGTGGCAAATTATCTTTACTTTTCTGTTGTTTGACATGAGTGTTACTTTCCACTTTGGTCTATTGACGAGTTATTTGTAAGCATTGACTGCATTTTCTCACGCGTTGCAGTGGATTTGAAAATTCTGTAACCATCAGTGATTATCAACTTTGGATCTTAAGATGCATGAAAGGTCAGTATTTGAACATATTTGGGCCCAGTGCAGTGTTTTTGTTTTAATCCTTGATAGATATGTACTTCCGTTTTATCAGAATGCCCTAGTACCATGCAGTTCAAATGCTGCCTTTTTGTCTACAGCTGTCAGTCACCTCATTTCTCCATCCCAGATATTTAGACTCAACGTCTTTGGGATTTGCGAGAAATAAAGCAAGGACAGCATGGAACAAGCGACACAACAAGAAGTTGATAGAAAACATCTAAATACGTATACAATAGCAAATCTCTTTATTCATATGTTGTTGAATTCCTGCATCCGCTCCACATGTGACTGTGATGTCCCTGTAGATGTCAACTCTCTGTGCTCAGCCCCTTCCCTATTCCCACTTCCGTGTGAACATCATTTCTTGCATCAGGTGCACATGCACTGTCAGGGCATCATATGTACGTCACAGAAGGCTCACAAACCTTTTTGTTCCTTTGAAGTAGAGGCCACTGAATCACCTCCCCTGTTACCACCTTCAGCCATGATGAAGACAGGCTTTCACAAACTCTGTAGCTCTGGAATAAACATTAACAGAACAATCAGGTGACAATTGAATGTGAAAGACGACATTGTCTTGCAAACCAACAAACAGGATTACAGTGCAGCGTAGATGCGGAAAACACCCCATCCAAACAATAGATAATATGTGCAAGAGTAGGCTATTCAGCCCTTCGAGCCAGCACCGCCATTCCAATAGACAATATGTGCAAGAGTAGGCCATTCAGCCCTTCGAGCCAGCACCGCCATTCCAATAGACAATATGTGCAAGAGTAGGCTATTCAGCCCTTCGAGCCAGCACCGCCATTCAATGTGATCATGGCTGATCATCCACAACCAGCTCGGCCGACCAGAAGCACCAACAGACGGCAACGCGTATGAAAGCACTGCCGGGGATGCAGAGGTGGGTTACAGGCCAGGTTAGAGCTAGCCCCACACATGCTAGCGATTCCTAGCCTTTTCCTCGCCGACGTGCGCTCACTGGCAAACAAAATGGATGAACTCCGGCTAAGGATCACCTCCCACAACTGGATCAAAGACTGCAACATCCTGATCTTCACGGAAACTTGGCTCAACATCGACGTTCCTGATAGTGCCATCCAGCTAATGGGGCATCATTTACTCCGAGCGGACAGGACAACAGACGCCGGTAAGACCAGAGGTGGGGGTCTGTGCATTTATGTAAATAAACCATGGTGCACGGACTCCACCATCATCGAGAGTCACTGCTCAGCTAACCTTGAGTTCCTCTTGGTTAGATGCAGACCGTTCTATCTGCCCAGAGAGTTCACCTCCACTGTTGTGACTGCAGCCTATATCCCTCCTGATGCCAATGCCAAGCTTGCAATGAAAGAGCTGCATACTGCCGTTAGCAAACAACAGACTCACAACCCCGAGGCAGCCTTCATTGTTGCAGGTGACTTCAATCACTCCAACCTGAAGACTGTACTCCCCAAATTCCACCAACATGTCTCCTTCCCCACTAGAGTAGATAAGACACTGGACAAAGTCTACACCAATATGGCTGAAGCTTACAAATCCATCCCCCTCCCCCACCTTGGTCAGTCTGATCACATCTCATTGTTCCTGCTCCCTAAGTACTCCCCACTCATCAGCCGGGTTAAACCCACTGTGAGGACAGTTAAAGTCTGGTCAGAGTCAGCGGACTCCACACTTCAGCAGTGTTTTGGAAACACTGACTGGAAGGCGTTTGCAGCCCAGGCCACCCTTGACTCTCACACGGACATTGATTCCTACACATCCTCTGTTCTGGACTTTATAAACTCTACCATCAATAGTGTCACCTCCCTCAAACAGGTGACCATATTCCCGAATCAGAAGCCATGGATGAACAGCGAGGTCAGGCTACTGCTGAAAGCACGGGACACCGCTTTCAGGCCAGGCGATGCTCGAGCCTACAGTTTATCCAGGGCTAACCTGAAGAGGGGCATCAGGAAGGCCAAGCACTGCCATAAGCTCAGGATTGAGGAGCACTTCAACAACAACTCCGACCCCCGATGCATGTGGCAAGGCATCCAGGCCATCACGGACTACAAACCCTCCAACATCACCCCCACATCCAGCGACGCCTCCTTCCTTGAGGAGCTTAACCACTTCTATGGCCGCTTCGACAGGGACAATCTAGAGACAGCCATCAAGGCTGTGCTCCCTGCTGATCACCAACCCCTCACACTCACCCCCTACGACGTGTACGTGGCACTGAGTAGGACTAATGCACGTAAGGCTGCTGGCCCTGACGGCATCCCAGGGCGCGTCCTCAGGGCCTGTGTTGCGCAGCTGACAGACGTCTGGACTGACATCTTCAACCTGTCACTTGCTCAAGCAGTTGTCCGCCTCCATCGTGCCAATGCCAAAACACTCCACTGCGGCAAGCCTCAACGACTTCCGCCCTGTTGCACTTACTCCCATCATCACCAAGTGCTTCGAGAGGCTGGTCCTGGCACATCTCAAAGGCTGCCTACCCCCCACACTGGATCCCTATCAGTTTGCCTACCGCAAGAACAGGAGTACGGAGGATGCCATCTCAACGGCACTTCACTCCGCCCTCTCCCACCTCGACAACAGAGACACTTACGTAAGAATGCTGTTCATCGATTACAGCTCAGCATTCAACACCAGCATACCCTCTAAACTGTTCACCAAACTCAGTGACCTGGGCATCGACCCCTCCCTCTGCAACTGGATACTGAACTTTCTAACCAGTCTGTTAGGTTAGACATGCACACCTCTTCAACCCTCACCCTGAACACCGGCGTTCCACAGGGCTGTGTGCTGAGCCCCCTCCTCTACTCCCTCTTCACCTACGACTGCACACCTGTACATGGTACTAACACCATCATCAAGTATGCAGATCATACAACAGTGATTGGCCTCATCAGCAACAACGATGAGTCGGCCTATAGGGAGGGGGTCCAGCTCCTAGCAGCATGGTGCGCTGACAACAACCTGGCCCTTAATTCCAAGAAGACCAAGGAGCTCATTGTAGACTTCAGGAAGTCTAGGGGTGGCACGCACACCCCCATCCACATTAACGGGACGGAGGTGGAACGTGTTTCCAGCTTCAGGTTCCTGGGAGTCAACATCTCCAATGACCTCTCTTGGACCCACAATACCTCTACTCTGATCAAGAAGGCTCACCAGCGTCTCTTCTTCCTGAGGAGACTGAAGAAGGTCCATCTGTCTCCTCAGATCCTGGTGAACTTCTACCGCTGCACCATCGAGAGCATCCTTACCAACTGCATCACAGTATGGTATGGCAACTGCTCTGTCTCCGACCGGAAATCACTGCAGAGGGTGGTGAAAATTGCCCAACGCATCACTGGTTCCTCACTCCCCTCCTTTGAGTCTGTCCAAAGCAAGCGTTGTCTGCGGAGGGCGCTCAGCATCGCCAAGGACTGCTCTCACCCCAACCATGGACTGTTTACCCTGCTCCCATTCGGGAGGCGCTACAGGTCTCTCCGTTGCCGGACCAGCAGGTCGAGGAACAGCTTCTTTCCGGCAGCTGTTACACAACTTAATTCTGCACCTTGGTGATTGCCCCCCCCACCCCCCCCCCACCCCCCGCTCCTCCCACTGTACACACGTAAATAGATTTATTTATGTCTTAGAATCAGGAATAGCTACTTCCCCTCAGCCATCAGGCCATTAAACCTGGCTTGGACAAAACTCTGATTATTAATAACCACTTTCTGTTATTTGCACTTTACCAGTTAGAAACATAGAAACATAGAAATTAGGTGCAGGAGTAGGCCATTCGGCCCTTCGGGCCTGCACCGCCATTCAATATGATCATATATCATGTCCGGTAGGCGGCGCGGCTCTGGCCAGCAGCGGCCTCTGCAGCCTGTCCGCGTTTTTATTATTTTTTGTCTGTGTTTCTGTGTAGTTTTTGTTATTTTATGTTGGGGTGTGTGTGTGGGGGGGGTGGGGGTGGGGTGGGAGGGGGGGGGGGGAAACATTTTGAATCTCTCCCTGCACTGAGACCCGACCTTTTCTCGTCGGGTCTCAGCCGTCGTTGAGGCCGTAACGAGGAGCGGCCTCCAACAGGAAGAGACCGGGGACTCGGGTGTCGACTCACCTCACCGTCGCGGAGCTGGCCGGGTCCGGAGCGGTGGAGGAGCGCTGCTGCTGCTGATGCTGTTGCTGCTGCTGCTGCTGCCGGAGGCTCTCTACAGGTCTGTGGACGACGGCGCCGACCCCACGGCTCCCTGGGGGGAGACCGCTTTTCGGGGCTTCTGCGGCAGCGACTTCTCCCGCCCGAGTTGCGGGGTCGAAGAGCTCCTGGAGCGGGGCCTAGCACCGCTGCCCCGCGCGGCTGGAATGGCCGCGGACTCTGCGAGCGCACACCGGGGGCTCCAACACCAAGACCCGGTGTGCGACCTTGCATCACCCGGCGTGGCTTTAATGGCCGCGGGACAATCGCCATCGCCAGCCGGGGGCTATGACTTTGACTCTGACATCGGGGGGGGGGGGGGAGAGTGCAGTGGAGAGATACGTTTATTTGGCCTCCATCACAGTTATGTGATGGATGTTTATGTTAAATGTAATTATGTTGTGTCTGGGGTCTATTTGTGTGTTATGTATGGCTGCAGAAACGGCATTTCGTTTGGACCTCCAGGGGTCTAAATAACAAATAAATTGATTCTGATTCTGATTCTGATTCTGATTCTTCATGGCTGATCATCCAACTCAGTATCCCGTACCTGCCTTCTCTCCATACCCTCTGATCCCCTTAGCCACAAGGGCCACATCTAATTATTTATTCATGTGTATATATTTATATCATGGTATATGGACACATTTATCTGTTTTCTAGTAAATGCCTACTATTTTGATTTTCTGTGTGCTTAAGCAAAGCAAGAATTTCATTGTCCTATACAGGGACACATGACAATAAACTCACTTGAACTTGAACTTGTTGCTCTTCTAGGGAGATGCTAACTGCATTTCGTTGTCTCTGTACTGTACACTGCACAATGACAATAAAGTTGAACCTGAATCTGAATCTGAGATTGGGGCACTGTCAGCCGAAACGGTTGCTATGAGGATAATGGTGCTACAGAATCGTATGGCCTTAGATTTCATTCTGGTCGAGAAGGGAGGCATCTGTGCTGTCATTGGGCAAGACTGCTGCACATATATTCCTGATGATTCCTCCAATATTACTGATCTGGCAGCCCATATCAAGAAGGAGATAGCTGAGATCCAAGGTAATGGGGAAAGTCTGGTTGGTGATCATGACCAGGGGATGTGGAGTTGGTTTAATGGATGGGGCTCCTTTTGGGGGTCTCTTGTGGCATTATGGGATTATTATTCTGATAATTATAATCGTTGCTGTATTGCTTTACTGCCTGGCACCATGTATTCACCAATGGCTGGCTTCTTGCTGCATTATTGGATCAATTGATTGAGACAATCAAAAGGGGGGAATGTGAAAGTCAGTGCGGTTATTCTCCATCTTATTTAGCTTATGCAGTTATATTTACTATGAACCTCCATTTTGTACACAGCATGCTGGTAACAGTTTAAAATATTGGCCAATTTAGAAGCTGCAAAAGCCTGTGAACGCTCAACACAGAGCTTGTAATACAATGACCTTCACTAACTAAAGGGAACAGAGATACCGGCCATTCCCTAGCATCTCGTTTCTTTGCCATATCAGTGTCTGTCTGGAGGTTGCAATGAATACAATAGTGCTTTCTTGCCTATGCAGCTGGGCCATGTATCTCGATACTCCCATATCTCTTTAATGTTGAGGGATTTCATTGTATGTAACTGAGCCCTTTGTTCACTTATGCCTACGAACCATGTGACTAATGTTGTTTTATCAGTATAAAGATGCATGTAATTTCTCTGTATAGTCAGTAGAGTTGTAGCAGCTTGCGAGTGTGCATCTGAGTGCACACTACTAGCTGTGTCCTATTTTCACCCGGGTGTCAGAGTAAAGGTTTGTTCAACGAGACCTTTGACTCTTTGAATTATTATTCTACTCAACAAGTCTCACCAACTTTAACAGAACAGCATATGAACAGGCCCTTTGGCCCATAGAGTCCGTGCTGAACATGATGCCAAATTAATCTCATCTCCTCTGCCTGCAATGTGACCTGTACTGGAGCCTGGGGTCGAGGGGATCAGTGTGGAGAGGGGTGGGGGGAAACCGAGGCTGTCATTCACCAACTGAACTCAGCCGCCCGCTGATTTTCCACCAAAGTGTATCAGGTACAATGTTTGTTGTTTCAGGATGCAGACAGTTTCAAAGACATTGCTGGCTATTTTTCCCAAAGAAGAGTGGGAAGAGATAAGTGATTGGGAAAATCTCCGTTATAAGAACGTGAAGCGGAACTATGAAGCCATGCTCGCCATTGGTTTGGAGAAAATATGCTTCACCTTTTTTCCTCTTTGCCCTTTTCTCGTGGTGCACGCTGACATGAGTTTTCTTCCCACATGAAATCTAAGTAGGTTTGTGCTTTCTGAGACCATGTGTCAGGTCCGAACATTTCACTCCCCTGGTTTACTTTGGGAATATGCCTGAGGATATTGGACATTCCTGTTCTTTGATAACATCACTTCTATTGGCTTCTGCTCTGTCTTTACCTCCCTGTAATTAACACAACAGCATCTTCTGTGTCTCCTTCTCGGGACAGCATATTTAAGATTGGATTTTGGCCGTGGCTGGGAACATCTCCTGCCTTTCAACTGACTTTACTGATATACCTCACATTCTGTCTTCACGTGATGAGTGTTAAGCACTGTTGTCCACTTCACCTTTGCTGCTGTGTTCCAGGTTTGTGAACTAGGCCAGAAAGGAGGAGAAACAGAACCTTGTTGCCAATGTTCAAGGACTCGGCAACGGACTTGAACGAATATGCCACAGTCGTTACAGACTTCATAAAGAAATGTGTGGTGGACTGCATCCCTACAAAAACCTTCCGAGTGTTTCCCAATCAGAAACCTTGGATGAACTTTGAGATCCGCACTCTCCTGAAGTCCAGATACAGGGCATTCACCTCCAATGATACAGTGGCCTGCCTACATGAAGACCAGATACGACCTTGGTAAGGCCATCAAAAAGGCCAAAAGGGACTTCTGCTCCAAACTGGAGGACGAGGCAGATGTTCGGCAGCTGTGGCAGGGTCTGAATGCAATCACCTCCTACAAGGCAAAAACAGGAGGCAGCTCGAATGCCGGTGTTACATCACTCCCTGACGAGCTCAATGCGTTTTACGCACACTTTGACAGGGAGAATACTGATGTGCCTTCCCGAGCCCCCATTCGCTGTGATGGCATTTCAGTCTCAGTCACAGAGGCCGATGTCAGGAAATCCTTCCGAGGGGTGAACCCCCGAAAAGCACCTGGTCCTGATGGTATACCCGGTCGTGTTCTAAAAACCTGTGTGGACCAACTGGCGGGAATTTTTACGGACATTTTCAACCTCTCACTTCTGAGGTCTGAGGTCCCCACCTGCTTTAAAAGGGCATCAATTATACCGGTGCCCAAGAAGAGTAAGGTGCCGTGCCTCAATGACTATCGACCAGTGATTTGAGAGGTTGACCATGGAGCAAATCAACTCCTACCTCGACAAAAACCTGGACCCATTGCAGTTCGCGTACCGCCACAACAGATCAACGGTGGATGCGATCTCGCTGGCCCTCCACTCCGCACTGGACCACTTGGACAATAAAAACTCATATGTCAGGCTGTTATTCATTGATTACAGCTCGGCATTTAACACAATCATCCCCTCCAAACTGGTTACCAAACTCGCAGAACTGGGTCTCTGCGCATCCCTCTGCAACTGCAATCCTCGACTTCCTCATTCGCAGACCACAGTCTATTCGTATTGGTGGAAATGTGTCAGCCTCAATAACAATCAGCACGGGAGCACCTCAAGACTGCGTGCTCAGCCCCCTGCTGTACTCACTCTATACCCATGACTGCATAGCGAACCACAGTGCGAACTCCATCATCAAGTTCGCTGACGACATCACTATTGTGGGGCGTATCACTGATGGGGATGAGTCAGAATATAGAAGAGAGATCGAGCAACTGTCCATATGGTGCCAGCGCAATAACCTGGGCCTCAACATCAGCAAAACCAAGGAACTGATTGTGGACTTTGGAAGGAGTAGGAGGGGGACCGACAGCCCCATTTATATCAATGGGTCGATGGTTGAAAGGGTCAAGAACTTCAAATTCCTGGGCATGCATATCTCTAAAGTTCTTTCCTGGTCCGAGAACACGAACGCAATTATCAAAAAAGCTCATCAGCGCCTCTACTTCCTGAGAAGATTACGGAGAGTCGGATTGTCAAGGAAGACTCTATTTATATCATGGTATATGGACACATTTATCTGTTTTGTAGTAAATGCCTACTATTTTTATTTTTCTGTGTGCTTAAGCAAAGCAAGAATTTCATTGTCCTATACAGGGACACATGACAATAAACTCACTTGAACTTGAACTTGAATTTCCAGCACCGGGGAAATATTGACTGTCATCCCTGCCCTCACTGCACAGTTGCATTTACCACATTGAGTTCCTTAAGAAGGCATCCTGAAGCTTCAACAGTGTGGTATGAACCAAGATTCACAATGTAAACGTGGGCAGAGTCCGTTCACACCATCTGACGGAAGGAGTGGAATTGGCAAATCAGGTGATCTTCAAGCACGGTCAAAGGAGAGACGGCATGAATGTGCAGTATGTGGGAAATGTTGCACACGGGCAGGGACCCTCCACCTACACCAGCGGACCCACACCGGAGAGAGGCCGTACAAAAGCACAGTCTGGAAGAAGAGTTTCAGAGTCCAGCTCCCTCCATCGACACCAGAGGACCCACGGGGTCAAGGAAAGAGCATTCACATCGCGGCCCTGGTTTCACCAATATTTCCACCACCACCACACACAAGTACAAGACAGACACCATTGTGTGCAGATGCCGAGACGTGTGTCCAGCTCTGGTTGAACAACTTCTAATCTCATGTGTGGACTCGATAATAAGACCCACACGGGATAGCGGCTGTAGGAAGTTTCACAGACTGCATGAATGTGCAGAATATGGGACGAGCTTCACACGGGCAGGGACCCTCCACCTAGACTAGTGGATTCACACTGGAGAGAGGCTGTACAAATGTTCACACTGTGGGAAGAGCTTTGCACGGGCAGGGACCCTCCACCAACACCAGCGGACCCACACCGGAGAGAGGCCGTGTAAATGTTCACACTGTGGGAAGAGCTTTGCACGGGCAGGGACCCTCCACCAACACCAGCGGACCCACACCGGAGAGAGGCCGTGTAAATGTTCACACTGCAGGCAGAGCTTTATCAGAGAAATGTCACCCATTTTCAGTGTTTTTACATTTAATTCTTTCCTATTGAATTATTTAGAGCAATTATTTACATTTTCAAACTGTATTAATATTGGCCCTTGCTGTATTTACCCCTTTATGATGATACTTTGTGTGGAGAAGTCTGTCGTATAAGGGATGGGTCCCTGATTTCCCACTCCCTGTGAATTGGGGACCAGGGTCAGGTATCATTGCCGCATGTCTGACCCTCTCTAGACTGCATCTTCCCACTGGGATAAACTGTCCCCACTGGGATATTCTGACTGTGTGGGATCGCTGGGATCGGGGCTGTTGTGATGCAGTCTGGTTATCACACTGAGTTCATCAACACAGCGATTGATAAATCAACCACATTTATTGTTGCCACAAGTCGGGAGTGACCCAAGGAGACTGTCATCCCTGCCCTCACTGCACTGTTGCATTTACCACATGAAGTTCCTTATACAACATTTATACATCCTGAAGCTTCCAGACCAACATCAGCTGGACAACCTTCTGCCTCCGGTGTGAACCCAGATTCACAATGTAAACGTGGGCAGAGTCCGTTCACACCATCTGACGGAAGGAGTGGAATTGGCAAATCAGGTGATGTTCAAGCACGGACAAAGGAGAGACGGCATGAATGTGCAGAATGTGGGAAGTGTTTCACACGGGCAGGGACCCTCCACCTACACCAGCGGACCCACACCGGAGAGAGGCCGTGTAAATGTTCACACTGTGGGAAGTGTTTCACACAGGCAGGGACCCTCCACCTACACCAGCGGACCCACACCGGAGAGAGGCCGTGTAAATGTTCACACTGTGGGAAGTGTTTCACACAGGCAGGGACCCTCCACCTACACCAGCGGACCCACACCGGAGAGAGGCCGTGTAAATGTTTACACTGTGGGAAGTGTTTCACACGGGCAGTGACCCTCCACCTACACCAGCGGACCCACACCGGAGAGAGGCCGTGTAAATGTTTACACTGTGGGAAGAGCTTCACATACTGAGGTGACCTCCACCTACACCAGCGGACCCACACGGATTCTCAGAGTTCATTATAACTCACAAATCTGGGACACTTGGGAGTTTGGTGCTGGACGGCAGATTTTCCAGGCTATTGCATGTTTTATTATTAGTCCACCTACATTGTTTAGTTTAGTTTAGTTTAGAGAACCCATCGAGTCTGCACTGACCAGCGATCCCCACATATTAACATTATCCTACACACACTAGGGACAAACTACAATTATACCAAGACTATTAACCTATAAACCTGTACGTCTTTGGAGTGTGAGAGGAAGCTGAAGATCTCGGTGTAAACCCACTCAGGTCACGGGGAGAACATACAAACTCCATACAGACAGCACCCATAGTCAGGATCGAACCTGAGTCTCTGGTGCTGTAAGGCCACAACTCTACCGCTGCACCACCGTGCCACCCCAAATGAAGCCGTACCAATTGTTCCAACGAAACCGACAACATCTTGTGGAACAGCACCACGTTTCTGTGTGGTGCAGACCTTGAAATTATCATTAATATGGGCAATTTCAGATAAACAGCCTTTCCATTTTGTATCAGAACTGGCCACATTATGTGACGGCATCAGTTCTGATTGATCTGAGAAGACATTTTTCAGAAGGTGTTTCAACATGGGGAAGAAAGGTCAGAGGGCTTTGGGCCAAACGAGGGCAAATAGGATCAGCTTAGAGGAGGCATCTTGGTCAGCATGGACAAGTTGGGCCGAAGGGCCTGTTTCTACAGGAGCGTGAAACATGAACTGTTTCTTTCTCCACAAGATGCTGCCCGACCGGCTGAGTATTTTGAGCATTTTCTGTCATTATTTCTTTGTTCCGTCTTTATCTTTAATCGTTGTCCTGCCCCGAGTTGACTTGTTTGAGGTGTAGATCGTCTCCAGCTTACGGACACAGTAAAGTACAGCCCGTACACATGAGCTAGTGTCTGGGAGACGGTGGGATGGATTTACCGGCTGCTGCGGGGCTGCAGGCATCTTCTGCCGTGTGGGAACTCTGTTCACGGATGCATGTTCCACTTGGGAACGGTTCCCAGGAATGGAACCCTGCCGTAACCGGGGGGAACGTCCTGCATCGTCTCCATAGCAACTTCTTGATGAATCTAATGAACATCCCAGGCCATCTGTCTGCTTCCAACACAACACCACGTCTCACAGTCACAACTGGTTCTCTGACTTCCACAGTCTGCAAGTTTTAAACAACAGTTTCAGCACAATCTCACCCTACACCCAATTAACACATGTTGTATATAGGAAGGAACTGCAGATGCAGAGGTTTAAACCGAAAACAGACACAAAAAGCTGGAGTAACTCAGTGGGACAGACGGCATCTCTGGAGAGAAGGAATGGGTGACGTTTTGGGTCGAGACTCATCGCCAGACTGAGATTCAGGGGAAAGGGAAACGAGAGATATTGATGGTGATGGAGAGAGATATCGAACAAATGAATTATATAAATACAAAGTAACGATGATAAAGGAAACTGGCCATTGTTAGCTGAGGGCTCGGTGAAAACGAGTTATAGACAATGAGACTCAACAAGACAACTTTCAGATTAGTAAAATGACTTGGGTGGAGGAGGGACGAAGAGAGAGGGGATATAAGGGTTCAAGTTAGAGCAATCAATATTCATACTGCTGGGGTGTAAGCTGCCCAAGCGAAATATGATATGCATTGAAGTCCCTCACCCTGAGCACAGGATCGCCCCAGGGTTGCGTCCTCAGCCCCCTATTGTACTCCCTGTACACACATGATTGTGTGGCTAAGTTCAGCTCCAACTCAATAATCAAGTTTGCTGATGACACTGTGGTGGTGGGCCTGATCTCAGACAACGATGAGAAGGCCTACCGGGAGGAGGTGGCTGATCTGGCACTCTGGTGTCAGGACAACAGCCGGCTCTTGAACATCAATAAAACTAAGGAGCTGATCGTGGACTTTAGGAGGGCACATCATCCGAGGACGTAAACACCATTGAGGATCAATGGGAATACTGTGGATAGGGTGAGCTGTTTTAAATATCTGGGAGTCCACATCTCTGAGGATATGACATGGACATCACACGCCACAGTATTGGTTAAGCAAGGCAGCGCCTTTACCACCTCAGGCAATAGAGGAAATTCAGTGCCTCCGAGGATCCTCCAGTGCTTCTACTCAGCGGCTGTGGAAAGCATCTTGTCCGGAAATATTACAATCTGGTTTGGGAACTGCTCCACCCAGGACAAGAAGGCTCTGCAGAGAGTAGTGCGTTCGGCCGAACGCACTGTGGGAACTACACTCGCCCCCCTGCAGGAACTATACATCAGGAGGTGCAACTCAAGTGCCCATAAAATCATGGGAGACCCCTTCCACCCCGGCAATGGACTGTTCCAGCTGCTACGGTCAGGCAAACGCCTCCGGTGCCATGTTGTGAGAACGGAGAGGTTGAGAAGCAGTTTCTTCCCAGAAGCCATTAGGACTGTGGTCCTATCTCACCAGGCACTAACTTTTACTGGACCACTCTACTGCTTTTATTTAAATTGCTGTTTTTTTCCCTTTTTCCTTCCGCCCAAACTTTTTAATATGTAAAAGAATGTGATTCTGTTCTATTCTATTTGTAGTTTGTTTGGTTGTTTGTTTGTTTGTCTTTTTGCACAAAGTCCGCGAGCATTGCCACTTGTCATTTCACTGCACATCTCCTATGTGTATGTGATGAATGAACTTGACTGGACTTGACTTGATATGCTGTTCCACCAATTTGGTGATTGCCTCAATCTGACAATGGAAGAGGCCCAGGACAGAAAGGTCGGAGTGGGAATGGGGAGGGGAATTAAAGTGCTTGGCAACCGGGAGATCAGGTTGGCCCAGGCACAAACACATGTTGTACTTGCTTTATCTTTCTCATCATATTATCAATCTTTACAACAATATTCCATTATTGGTGTGGTTTGCTAGCTGCACTGTGGCTGAGAGGAGGGCACTGCAGAGAGTTATAAAAACTGCACAAAGAGCATCACAAAGGCTCAACTACCCTCCCTGGATGACATATACAGGGCCCGATGTTTAGGCTGGGCCACAAACATCAAGCAGGACACATCCCACCCTGCCAATCACCTTTTCACTCTGCTACCCTCTGGGAGGCGATTCAGGTCTCTGAAGGATCGCACCGGTAGACTAAAAAATAGTTTCTACCCATGTGCGATAAAATAACTTAATTCTAACAAACACTGGGGAAGCACAATATAATTTGGGGTGCAAGATAATGCGCAATATTCTTTTAAAATATTTTTAATACCTATTTATTATTATTTTTTACTGATAAGTGTATATGTGAGTCAATGGCTGTTGTGTTTGTTCTTTTTAAACTGAAGGAGATACAATGGAATGTTGTTGCACAGTATTGTGCAATGACAATAAACGTATTCTATTCTATTCTAATCTATTCTATTCATTAGAGCAACAACACACACAGCGCAGGAACAGGCCCTTCAGCCCACAATGTCTGTGCCGAACATGATGCCAAATTGAACATGATCCATATCCCTCCAATCCCAGTATATCCATGTACCTTTCCAAAAGCCTGTTAAACACCACTATTATATCTGCTTCCATCACCAGCCCTGGCAGTGTGTTCCAGGCACCCACCACTCTGTGGAATAAAAATCTGTCCCCACACATCTCCTTTAAACTTGTCTCTTTTTTACCCGCCGGTCGTTGAAATTTCCACCTTTGAGAACGGGTTTCTCAGTGACACCAGTGATATTTTAAACATTGAAATATGTTACTGTTCACTTAAGCTGCCTCTTATTCACCCTACTGACTAACGCATGAGAAACTGGTTCAAGCTTTAAGGAGAAACCTTCCAGCAGATTATCAGTGACACATTGCATTGCATATTGTAAAAAATAGATTTATTACAAAACTTTCTTTATACTGTTGGATTAATTTCAGGAAAATTACTTTTCCTAACGTGCTGCTTTCATCTAACTTCCTGTTCAGAGCAGATAAAATAGGGCGGTACTAGCTACAGAGACCCGGGTTCAATCCTGACTACGGGTGCTGTCTGTACGGAGTTTGTACGTTCTCCCCGTGACCTTGGTCAAAGGCTTGGATAGAGTGGATGTGGAGAGGATGTTTCCACTAGTGGGAGACAGTAGGACTATAGGTTATAGCCTTAGTATTACAGGATGTTCCATGAGGAAAGAGATGAGAAGAAATGTATTTAGCCAGTGGGTGGTGATTCTGTGCAATTCATTGCCACAGACGGAGGCCAAGTCAGTGGACATTTTTAAACCAGAGACAGATTCATGAATAATACGGGTGCCAGGGGTTATGGGGGAAACGCAGGAGAATGAGGTTCGGAGGGAGAGATCAGCCATGATTGAATGGCAGAGTAAACTTGATGGGCCAAATTGACCTAATTCTTCTCCTATCCCATGACCTGCATGTGTTTCCCCCGAGATCTTCTGTTTCCTCCCCCACTCAAACAACATACAGGTTTGTAGGTAAATTGTCCCTGGTGTGTGTGGGATAGTGTTAGTGTGTGGGGATCGCTGGTCAGTGTGGACTCGGTGGGCTGAAGGGCCTGTTTCCGTGCTGTATCTCTAAACTAAACTAAAATGGAGTCCCATCCCGAGTAGGCAGAACCTTCCCATTGAAACACTTACTAGTTACTTGAATCCCAGTAGATTACGACATCACGTATCTGATCTCCTTTGATTCGTTGTTGGCCGGTCACAACATCAAAATCAACGTGTAAAGCAAAGAACCGCAGATGCTGAAAATCTGAAATAAAAATGGAAGAAAATTCAAAAAACATCCTTAACTTCCATCTAGGGTCCAGACTCTTTGAAGCTGTGACTCGCAGCTTGAAACTTTTCATAGAAAGAGGCCAAGCAGGCCTTCCAAGTACAAATATCCTCCACTTTGTAATATTCTCTAATTTGGCCAATAATAACAGAACAAGGAACTGCAGACCAGATTATACTAACAGAACAAAATGGACTTGGATGAGATTAAATTCACCCAGAGGGTGGTTGCAATCTGAGGAGATGGTGGAGGCTTGAACTTTTCCTGCAGCTGCAGGAGATGCTCCACAGCAGAAGCTGCTTCACTGCAGGAGATGCTCCACTGCAGGAGATGCTTCACTGCAGGAGATGCTTCACTGCAGGAGATGCTCCACTGCAGGATATGCTCCACTGCAGGAGATGCTCCACTGCAGAAGCTGCTTCACTGCAGGAGATGCTCCACTGCAGGAGATGCTTCACTGCAGGAGGAGCTTCAATGCAGGAACCTGCTCCACTGCAGCATCTGCTCCCCTGCAACATCTGGTCCATTGTAATAGTAGCAGCAAAATTGTAATGCCTTATTTTTAATGCCACTTGTGATGAAATGAGCACACCCAGCAGACGTGTGATTAGTTCCAGATTATTGGCAGCAAGATATGTAGTTTTGCTTCCAATTACTATTTCAATAGACAATACACAATAGGTGCAGGAGGAGGCCATTTGGCCCTTCGAACCTGCACCGCCATTCAATGTGATCATGGCTGATCATCCACAATCAGTATCCCGTTCCTGCCTTCTCCCCATATCCCGTGACTCTGCTATTTTTAAAAGCCCTATCTGGCTCTCTCTTGAAAGCATCCAGAGAACCTGCCTCCATCGCCCTCTGAGGCAGAGAATTCCACAGACTCACAACTAACGCTCTGTGAGAAAAAAATGTTTCCTCGTCACCGTTCTAAATGGCTTTCTCCTTATTCTTAAACAGTGGCCCCTGGTTCTGAACTCCCCCAATCGGGAACATGTTTCCTGCCTCTAGCATGTCCAAGCCCTTAACAATCTTATATGTTTCAATGAGATACCCTCTCATCCTTCTAAACTCCAGAGTATACAAGCCCAGCAGCTCCATTCTCTCAGCATATGACAATCCCGCTATCCCAAGAATTAACCTTGTAAACCTACGCTGCACTCCCTCAATAGCAAGAATGTCCTTCCTCAAATTAGGGGACCAAAACTGCACACAATCCTCCAGGTGTGGTCTCACTAGGGCTCTGTACAACTGCAGAAGGACCTCTTTGCTCCTATATTCAATTCCTCTTGTTATAAAGGCCAACATGCCATTCACTTTCTTCACTGCCTGCTGTACCTGCATGCTTACTTTCATAGACTGATGAACAAGGACCCCAGATGCCGTTGTACTTCCCCTTTTCATAAATTGACACCATTTTGGTAGTAATCTGCCTTCCTGTTTTTGCTACTAAAGTGGATAACCTCACATTTATGTTCATTAAACTTCATCTGCCGTGCATCTGCCCACTCCCCCTACCTGTCCAGATCACCCTGCATTCTAATAGCAACCTCCTCACAGTTCACACTGCCATCCACCTTTGTGTCATCTGCAAATTTGCTCGTGTTACTTTGAATCCCTTCATCCAAATCATTGATGTATATTGTAAATAGCTGCGGTCCCAGCACTGAGCCTTGCGGTACCCCACTAGTCACTGCCTGCCATTCTGAAAGGGACCCGTTAATCCCTACTCTTTGTTTCCTGTCTGCCAACCACTTCTCTATCCATGTCAGCACTCTACCCCCAATACCATGTACCCTAATTTTGCTCACTAATTTCCTATGTGGGACCTTATCAAATGCTTTCTGAAACTCCAGGTACACTACATCCTCTGGCTCTCCCTTGTCCATTTTCCCAGTTACATCTTCAAAAAATTCAAGAAGATTAGTCAAGCATGATTTTCCCTTCGTAAATCCATGTTGACTCGGACCGATCCTGTTATTGCTATCCAAATGTGCGGCTACCTCATCTTTTATAATTGACTCCAGCATCTTCCCCACCACCGATGTCAGGCTGACTGGTCTATAATTCCCCGTTTTCTCTCGGCCGCCTTTCATAAAATGTGGGATAACATTAGCTACCCTCCAATCCACAGGAACTGATCCTGAGTCTTTAGAACATTGGAAAATTATCACCAATGCATCCACGATTTCTAGAGCCACTTCCTTAAGTACCCTGGGATGCAGACCATCAGGCCCTGGGGATTTATCAGCCTTCAGTCCCATCAGTCTATCCAACACCATGTTCTGCCTAATGCAAACTTCCTTCAGTTCCTCCATCACCCCTGATCCTCTGGCCACTACTATATCAGGAAGATTGTTTGTGTCTTCTTAGTGAAGACAGATCCAAAGAAGCTGTTCAACTCATCTGCCATTTCCTTGTTCCCCATAATAAATCCACCTTTTTCGGTCTTCAATGGTCCAACTTTGGTCTTAACTAATTTTTTCCTCTTCACATACCTAACAAAGCTTTTACTATCCTGCTTTATATTCTTGGCTAGCTTACCTTCGTACCTCATCTTTTCTCCCCGTATTGTCTTTTTGGTTATCTTCTGTTGTTCTTTAAACATTACCCAATCCTCTTGCTTCCCGCTCATCTTTGCTACGTTGTACTTCACTTTAATTTTTATACTGTCCCTGACGTCCCCCGTCAGCCATGGTCGTCCCTTTCTCCCCTTGGAATCTTTCTTCCTCCTAGGAATGAACTGATCCTGCACCTTCTGTATTATTCCTAGAAACACCTGCCATTTTTGTTCCACTGTCATCCCTGCTAGTGTATCTTTCTAGTCAACTTTCGCCAGCTCCTCCCTCGTGGTCCCTTGATTCAACTACAACACTGACACCTCCAATCTACTCTTCTCCCTCTCCAATTGTAGATTAAACCTGACCATGTTATGGTCACTGCCTCCTAATGGCTCATTAACCTCGAGGTCCTTTATCAAATCCAGTTCATTACATAACACTAAATCCAGAATTGCCTTCTCCCTGGTAGGCTCCAATACAAGCTGTTCAAAGAATCCATCACGAGGCACTCTACAAAGTCCCTTTCTTAGGGTCCAGTACCAACCTGATTTTCCCAGTCTACCTGCATGTTGAAATCTCCCATAACAACCACAGCATTATTTTTGCTGCATGCCAGTTTTAACTCCTGATTCAACTTGCGCCCTATGTCCAGGCTACTGTTTGAGGGCATGTAGATTCATCCCATTAGGGACTTTTTACCCTTACAATTCCTTCGTACTATCCATACTGACTCCACATCTCCAGTTACAATGTCATCCCTTGCAAGGGACTGAATTTCATTCCTCATCCCCACCCCCTCTGCTGACCTGTCTGTCTTTTCGATAGGAGATATACCCTTGAATGTTCAGTTCACAGCCCTGGCCCTCTTGCAGCCATGTCTCAGTAATTCCCACAACATCATACTTGCCAGTTTCTAACTGAGCTTCAAGCTCATCCACTTTATTCCTTATACTTCGCGCATTCATATACAGAACTTATATGATTTCCTCCTGGTGAGGTTCCTCACCAATATTCAAAAATTCCCATCAGTGATCTCATATTGGACTAACTTTACAATCAAATGGAAAGAAGGATTCTGATCTATTTCACTTCCCACACAGATGTGTGAAACTGAAAGATTGGTCATTGTGATTTCTGACCTGGAAATAGACACATACTCATCCATCATATTCTTCATGCTGGTTGATTATTCTTTAACTCTGAAAAATAATTTTAAGTTTGTTTGCTGTCTTCGTCAAGTAGACATGATCAATTGAATAAGCACGAATACTGTGGTGGAAATAGTAATAACTATAACATTGCAAAGTGATGTTTCCACAGATATTTTGCACTAGTAAGTTCAATGAAGATAAATACCTGAAGTTGTGGCCATAACAGATGATGAGCATGTTTTATTTTTCACAGGATTAAACGTACCAAAGCCAGAATTCACGACAAATCGGAGCAGAAGGCGTAAAGCCCAAGTATACGAATCCAGCGAGTCAGATGAGGATTGGACACCTAGACTTCTGACAAAAAATCCACAACGTAATTTAAATCTGTTTGAAATATTAAATGCAGTTTTACAAATATAATTGATTCTAATCAATTTGGCCGTTAGCCATTGGAATCTGTTGCAAGGGAGATTGTATTCTTAACTTTGGAGTGGTGGAATACTTGTCAAATTGAATATATTTTTCCAAATGTGTTATTCATTAAGTGCAAATTTACTTTTCCAATTTTTTACTTTTATGAGATGTTGCTTATTTTAAACTAAATGACATTAGATATATCCAAACTATTGAGATTCAGTCTGTGCTTCTCCAAAGCAGAGCTGATGTGTCATTTTTCCCCAAGGATTCAGAATCTTTAGGCCTCCTTTAAGGTTTCTGTGATATTTTAAAAATATGTGCAGGTTTTGTTCTTGACGAGTTGCAGGAATGATTTATATATATATTTTTTACAGAACATGTTATAAATACAGGTAGATACGTAATTTGGGTCACAAAATGTACTGGAGGACAGAGGATCTAAGGGGGTGGAGGAACTGCAAGAAATTTTCATTAGGCAAGAAATAGTATTGGGTCGGCTAATGGGACTGAAGGATGATAAATCCCCTGGACCTAATGGTCAGTCCCAGGGTCCTCAGGAAGGTGGCTCCAGAAATAGTGGACACATTGGTGATAATTTTCCAATGTTCAATAGATTCAGGATCAGTCCTTGTGGATTGGAGGATGGCTAATGTTATCCCACTTTTCAAGAAAGGAGCGAGAGAGAAAACGGGGAATTACAGAGCAGTTAGCCTGACTTTGGTGGTGGGAAAGGTGCTGGAGTCAATTATTAAAGAGGTAATAAAGGGGCATTTGGTAGCAGTAAAAGGATTAGTCCAAGTCAACATGGATTTATGAAAGGGATATCATGCTTCACTAATCTTCTGGAATTTTTTGAGGATGTGACAAGTAAAATGGAGTGACACAAGGCTCGGTGTTGGGGCCACAGCTGTTTATCATATATATTAATGATTTGGAAGAGGGGATTAGGAGCAACACTAGCAAGTTTGCGGATGACACAAAGCTGGGTGGCAGTGTGAACTGTGAAGAGGATGTTAGGAGGTTGCAGGTTGACCTGGACAGGTTGAGTGAGTGGGCAGATGCAGTATAATTTTAAAAAGGGAGGGAGAGACAAAACGGGGAATTACACACCAGTTAGTCTAACATCGGTAGTGGAGAAACTGCTGTGGTCAGTTATTAATGATGGGATAGCAGCACATTTGGAAAGTTGTGAAATCATTGGACAAAGTCAGCATGGATTTATGAAAGTTAAATCATGCCTGACGAATCTTATAGAATTTTTCAAGGATGTAACTAGTAGAATGGATAAGGGAGAACCAGTTATATCTGAACGTTCAAAAGGCTTTCGACAAGGTCCCACATAACAGTTTAGTATGCAAACTTAAAGCACACGGTATTGGGGGGTTCAGTATTGATGTGGATAGAGAACTGACTGGCAGACAGGAAGCAAAGAGTAGGAGTAAACAAGTCCTTTTCAGAATGGCAGGCAGTGACTACTGGGGTACCGCAAGGCTCATTGCTGGGACCCCAGCTATTTACAATCTATATCTATATTACTAAAACTCTGTTCTTGACCGGTTTCGGCTTTCTGTGCTGCGGTTTCCGTCATTTGCCATCATTTTTGGCCACCTCACTCAGTGCCCCCCTCCGCCACGTGTGTGCCGAGGATTTTTCCCGTCGATGAAAATTGACAGAGATATTAATGTTTTTACAACATTCCCCATTCTCTCTGCTGCCCCCGCTGGAGGGAGGGGGAGGAAATATAAAACCAGGAAGTGGTTTGCCTCAATCAGTGTCTGCAAGTGGTGTGCCTCAATCAGAGCTTTGCATGACACTGACAAATGTCTACAGCACTGTGAGTACCCTTAATTTGGTTTGAAAAAGAAAATATGGTTAGAGGTAAAAAAGCACTGCCTGCAAATGGTTGTTTGGGTTAAAGTAAAAAGGCACTCTCTCTTCCCCCCCTCGCTCTCCTCCCCCCCCCCCCCTCCCTCTCCTCCCCCCCCTCCCTCTCCTCTCCTCCCACCCCCTCTCCTCTCCCCCCTCTCCTCTCCCCCCTCTCCTCTCCCCCCTCCCCTCTCCCCACGCTCTCCTACCCCCCTCTCCTCTCTCTCCCCCCTCCCTCTCCTCTCCCCCCTCCTCTCCCCCCTCCTCTCCCCCCTCCATCTCCTCTCCCCCTCCCTCTCCTCTCCCCCTCCCTCTCCTCTCCTCTCCCCCTCCCTCTCCTCTCCCCCTCCCTCTCCTCTCCCCCCTCCCTCTCCTCTCCCCCCTCCCTCTCCTCTCCCCCCTCCCTCTCCTCTCCTCTCCCCCTCCCTCTCCTCTCCCCCTCCCTCTCCTCTCCTATCCTCTCCCCACCCTCCCTCTCCTCCTCTCCCCCTCCCTCCCCTCTCCCCCTCCCTCCCCTCTCCCCCTCTCCAAGTTTGCGGATGACACAAAGCTGGGGGGCAGTGTTAGCTGTGAGGAGGATGCTAGGAGGCTGCAAGGTGACTTGGATAGGGCAAGTGGGCAAGTGCATGGCAGATGCAGTATAATGTGGATAAATGTGAGGTTATGCACTATGGTGGCAAGAACAGGAAAGCAGACTATTATCTGAATGGTGGCCAATTAGGAAAAGGGGAGATACAACGAGACCTGGGTGTCATGGTACACCAGTCATAGTAGGCATGCAAGTGCAGCAGACAGTGAATAAAGCAAATGGTATGTTAGCATTCATAGCAAAAGGATTTGAGCAGGGAGGTTCTACTGCAGTTGTACAGGGCCTTGGTGAGACCACATCTGGAGTATTGCGTACAGTTTCGGGGTCTTAATCTGAGGAAAGACATTCTTGCCATAGAGGGAGTACAGAGAAGGTTCACCAGACTGATTCCTGGGATGGCAGGACTTTCATATGAAGAAAGACTGGATAGACTCGGTTTGTACTCGCTAGAATTTAGAAGATTGAGGGGGGATCTATTGAAACTTACAAAATTCTTAAGGGGTTGGACAGGCTAGATGCAGTAAGATTGTTCCCGGTGTTCGGGAAGTCCAGAACAAGGGGTCACAGTTTAAGGATAAGGGGAAGTCTTTTAGGACCGAGATGGAAAAAAAAAAGTTACACACAGAGAGTGGTGAATATGTGGAATTCTCTGCCACAGAAAGAGGCCAGTTCATTGGCTATATTTAAGAGTTAGTTAGATGTGGCCCTTGTGGGATCAGGGGGTATGGAGAGAAGGCAGGTATAGGATACTGAGTAGCCATGATCATATTGAATGGCGGCGCAGGCTCGAAGGGCCGAATGGCTTACTCCTGCACCTATTTTCTACGTTTCTATAGATAAATGTGAGGTTATCCACTTTGGCGGCAAAAACAAGGGGGCAGATTATTATCTCAATGGGGTTAGGTTAGGTATGGGGGAGGTGCAGCTAGACCTGGGCGTCTTTGTCACTGAAAGTTGGGTTACAGGTACAGCAGGCAGTGAAGAAAGCTAATGGAATGTTGGCCTTCATAACAACAGGATTTCAGTATAGGAGTAGAGGTTCTTCTGCAGTTCTATAGGGCTCTGGTGAGACCACATCTGGAGTATTGTGTACAGATTTGATCTCCTAATTTGAGGATGGACATCCTTGTGATTGAGGCAGTGCAGCGTAGGTTCACAAGATTGATCCCTGGGAGGGCGGGACTGTCATATGAGGAAAGATTGAAAAGACTAGGCTTGTATTCACTGGAGTTTAGAAGGATGAGTTATAGGGTGGTTGCACGAAAGGTCATTGGGTCATAGGGCTCGATGCACGGAGCCGCTAAATCCAAGTGGAAGACATCCGTCACTTCCGGTACATGTTATTAATGCCAGAAATGCGTACTTACCTACCTGTTAAAAACCGCCGAAATGTTGAATTTTTGCGCTGAAAAAAATTGTGGGAGTCGGGGTAAGTGTAAGAGACATGTACCCAACTTTAGAATTCCAAACGTGAAGCGAAATGAAGGTATAGAGAAGCGAGAACTGAAGGGACTACAGCAACTAAAGTGCTTGGTAAACATTGAAAATATTGGGAATTATCGCGTTTGTTCACTGCATTTCATCTAGTAAGGCATTATTTGTGTTTTTTCTTGATTCCTTTGGTACCTAAAAATGCTCAGAAGTGATCAATCTGTCTGTAAATTTTTCTTCAGATGCGTTTTCATTTTGTATGTAAAAACCCACGAGAACCATGGGCGATTTAAAAAAATTACAGCCAGATTTATCACTTCTGAAACTTTTTAGATGCCAAAGGAATCAAGAATAACCCAATTAATGCCTTACTGTTGATGAAATGCAGTGAGCAAACGGCCAATGTTCGCTAAGCACTCTGTATGTTGTTGTCCCTTAAGCTCTCGTTTCTATCTAGTCATTTCTCCTCACTTTTGGAATTCTGACGTATGCTAAATGTCTCACATGCTTATCCCGATTTGCATAATTATTTACAGTGCAGAAATTGACAATTTCAGCGGGTTTTAACGGGCCCGCAACGCTGGAAACAATGGTAAGTGCCTACCTGCAGTTCATCGCGGGATGGATTTAAGAGAGTTAGATAGAGCTCTAGGGGCTAGTGGAGTCAAGGGATATGGGCAGAAGGCAGGCACGGGTTATTGATAGGGGACGATCAGCCATGATCACAATGAATGGTGGTGCTGGCTCGAAGGGCCGAATGGCCTCCTCCTGCACTTATTTTCTATGTAAAATGAAACAAAAAAGCACCTCGTCCCACGGTCTACTTGGTTTACAGTGCAAATTGTCCCTAGTGTAGGTATGTTGCAAAGCCTACCTGAAGCGTCGCTGAAAATCTGGCGCTGCGGGTGTGCGCGGTTTTGGTGACGTTTAGAGGGGGCGGGTTTAAAACCCGATTTTCACTAGGCTGTTCCAATCGAAGATATTCAGCCTAGTAAATCATTAACGAAAAATCGCTGAAAGACCCCGTCGCAAAAGGTATTATTAGTTTTTATGGCCTTGTATAATAGTTATAATAGTTTAAAAATCACTCTCTAAACTCGCGACCTCACGCAACCACAGGGCCGCATGGAGCTGTATACAGAAGGTATGTAGCTTATTTTTACATTAAAAAGGGCTTCTTAAGAACCCTTTATACAAAGTTTACTATTGCGAGTAGCTAATTTTGGGCTCTTTATATCCCGCAGTATTTTTCTGGGCATTTGGGGGCACAAATCTACTGCAATGTGAACCAGCGCGTTCACAGGAACCCACTAGAAAGCTGATTTAAATGGACTTTAATTTACAGCAGTTGAACACTAAATTCATTCCATTTGGCCTATAAATTAATGTAAGTGAGATTTCAAAATCATGTTTTATTGTGAATTATTTATGAATATTATTTGGACACTTGGGCTATTTAAAAATGTTAATCATTTATTAAGAAATTGATAGATGTTTAGATCTAGTAATTGAAGTTTGAAATTAGCTACACTTGGGTAACTAACTAATTATATGTTTTAATTTCAGGTCATCCAAGTAAGATTATTTTATATTTGTTTCAGAATGGTTCAATCTACGATAACTGAAAATTTCATTCAGTTCTCTTAATTTTAAGAAAGTTATGGGCTTTTGACAGCACACGATCACAGCTTTTTGTTATGTCCATAGATAATCAATAGGGAACAAGATGCTAATTTCCGAGTATGAAAATGGCCATCACTGTTTAAATACTTGAGATATGAAAGTGAATTAGGTGTCAAATTAAACTTCTTTTTATGCTTTATCTGATGGGATAAATTACAGACTTGATTTTTTAAATCTCAAAATGTTGTAACATTGCTACCTAGTGTGTGTGGGATAGTGTTAGGGTGTGGGGATCGCTGGTCGGCGTGGACTCGGTGGGCTGAAGGGCCTGTTTCCGTGCTGTATCTCTAAACTAAACTAAAATGGAGTCCCATCCCGAGTAGGCAGAACCTTCCCATTGAAACACTTACTAGTTACTTGAATCCCAGTAGATTACGACACCACGTATCTGATCTCCTTTGATTCGTTGTTGGCCGGTCACAACATCAAAATCAACGTGTAAAGCAAAGAACCGCAGATGCTGAAAATCTGAAATAAAAATGGAAGAAAATTCAAAAAACATTCAGCAGGTTCGACAACATTTGTGGAGAAAGAAACCGTTCAGTTTCAGATCAGAGACCGTTCACCAGAGTAGGAAACAGCAACAAAAACAAGTTGTTTTTCACTTGTAGAGAGGGGTTGTGGTGGATTGGTGGAACAAAGGGGAGAATATCTCTGATGGGGCAAAAACTGATGAGGAAACGTAGTATTTGGAGTCAGCAATTAGAATAAGATGATGGAACAAGGAACTGTAGACCAGACTATACTAACAGAACAATAAAACAGATGTGGATGAGATTAAACTCACCCAGAGGGCGGTTGCAATCTGGGACACGCTGCCCGAGGAGATGGTGGAGGCTTGAACTTTCCCTGCAGCTGCAGGAGGTGCTCCACTGCAGGAGATGCCCCACTGCAGGAGGTGCTCCACTGCAGGAGATGCCCCACTGCAGGAGATGCCCCACTGCAGGAGGTGCTCCACTGCAGCAGCTGACCCAATGCAGCAGCTGACCCAATGCATTGCATGAGATGCATCACTGCAGCAGCTGCTCCCCTGCAAGGTACAACTGCATTGCATGAGATGCAGCACTGCAGCAGCTGACCCAATGCATTGCATGAGATGCATCACTGCAGCAGCTTCTCCCCTGCAAGGTACAACTGCATTGCATGAGATGCATCACTGCAGCAGCTGCTCCACTGCAAGGTACAACTGCATTGCATGAGATGAATCACTGCAGATGCTCCATTGCATGAGATACATCACTGCAGCAGCTGCTCCACTGCAAGGTACAACTGCATTGCAGGAGATGCATCACTGCAGCAGCTGCTCCCCTGCAAGGTACAACTGCATTGCATGTGATGCATCACTGCAGCAGCTTCTCCACTGCAAGGTACAACTGCATTGCATGAGATGCATCACTGCAGCAGCTGCTCCACTGCAAGGTACAACTGCATTGCATGAGATGCATCACTGGAGCAGCTTCTCCCCTGCAAGGTACAACTGCATTGCATTGAGATGCATCACTGCAGCAGCTTCTCCCCTGCAAGGTACAACTGCATTGCAGGAGATGCATCACTGCAGCAGCTGCTACACGTCCCTGGTTATTAATTATTACATTAGTCCCGTCGACAGCTCGAGCCCTCGGCGGGAAAAGGCGCCAAAAGCCGCCGAGAGCTCGAGCTGTTCTCGCTGTCCCGCCGCCGGGGGGAGGGGCCGAGCGCCGAGAACGGCGCATGCGCAGTGTCCGAGACAGCGCCGGGGGGAGGAGGGAGACGCGCACGCGCGGTGACGTTGACGTTGACGTCTCCCCAAGCCCCGCCCACCCGCCCGCGGCGGCCGCAGCCCCTCCCCCTCAGCGGCGCGGCGGCGGAAAGCGAGGATGGGGGAGACGGGAAACTGGCGACGGCTTTTGGCGCCTTTTCCATCCGCGGGCTCGAGCTGTTGACGTCACCCGCGCTCTGGTTGGAGCCGCCGCTCACGTGACGGGGGAGGGAGGGGAGGAGAGAGGGAGGGGCTATAAATAGCGGCAGCGGCAGCGCGACGGCGAGTAGTTGAGGCGGAGATTAGTTTAGTGTAGTTGTGAGGTGGAGTCTAGTGGAGTCGACGTGAGGTGGAGATTAGCGGAGAGGAGTTGAGTATAGTCTAGTATAGTGTAGTGTAGTGGAGTTGTGAGGTGGAGTCGACGTGAGGTGTAGTGTAGTTTAGTATAGTGGAGTCTAGTCTAGTGTAGTATAAATAGTTGTGAGGTGTAGTGTAGTGTAGTCTAGTATAGTCGATGTGGGGTGGAGACTAGTGTAGTGTAGTTTAGTGGAGTTTAGTCGACGTGAGGTGGAGTTTAGTCGACGTGAGGTGGGTTTAGTCGACGTGAGGTGGAGTTTAGTCGACGTGACGTCTAGTTGAAGCGAGGGGTTTAATTGAAACAAGGTTTAGTGTGAAATTGATCTGAGGTGAGGTTGAGCTGAGGTAAAGTCTGGTCGAGGTGATTGAGGGTTAGTTGAGGTAAAGTTTAGTCGAGGTGAGGATTTAGTCGAGGTGCGAGGTTTAGTTGAGGACGTTTAGTCGAGGTGCAGTTTAGTGAGTTGAGGTTTAGGTGTGAGGTGAAGGTTAGTGAGGTGTGAGGTTTAGTTGAGGTGAAGCTTAGTCGAGGCGAGGTTTGTAGTGAGGTGTGAGGTATCGTGGGGGCGAGGGGTTTAGTCCAGGTGTAGGTGTGTAGGTGAGGAGAAGTGAGCGTAGGTGAGGTGAGGAGAAGTGGGTGTCTGAGCTCAGGAAGGGAGAGCGAGGAGCTGCTGAAGGAGACGACCATGTCTGGGACGCAGGGTTCAGAGGTCAGACTCCAGGGAGCTTTGACATGGAGAGCGAGCGAGCGGGCAGAAGATGCCGGATAAATGTTCTCTTGGGGGCTGGAACGGGGAAGATGCTGCTGCTCCTTCTCAGACCATCACAACCCCAGGGATTGGTGTCAGTGAGGAGTGGATGAGTTCCCTGGGCTCTGGAGTGGATCACTGACATTAATATTGATCTGGGACTGAGGCCATTCAGACCATCGCCCTCATCCTTCTAGTTGTCTGTCTCCATCTGGCAACTTTCCCCAGCTGTGAGGAAAGAATATTAACCTGAAACATTCCCTCCGTTTCTCCCTCCACAGATGCTGCCTGGTTTGCTGAATATCTCTGACAATTTATTCTTGTTTACAACTGTGGTTTTGCAGCAGCCACTGGGTGCTGTTCCTGACTTCAGTGTGGGGAAGCCCATGATAGTCACTGTCTTCATTGCCACAAATGTAGACACTGATGTCTGTTGGCTGGAAGCTGCAATCTTGAATCTTGACGGACAACATGTTGGGTCTGGACCTTTCAGGCAGATCACGCCCGACCTGCACTTTAAATACAGTTTCCTCTCTTACTGTGATATGGTTTATGACTTCTTGGAATCAATAATGTTTTGATCTTGCTGGAATGCAGCCGATTTATTTCCAACCGAGAAAAAAACTCACTATATTCTGAGTGAAGAAATATTTCATTTATTTCCAGAAGAAGTTGCCCTTTAATTTTAAGTTCTGATCCTTTATTCTGGAATTGTCCTGTATTAAATTTAAAAATGATTTTTTAAATCTGTTTTGGAATTAATGTCTGATGATTACATATTATGCGCCAAAGTGTATCAGTTACAATGTTTGTTTTTCCAGGATTCTGACCATTTCAACGACATTGCTGGCTATTTTTCCAAGGAAGCGTTTGAAAAACTAATGGACTGGGAGAAGGTCCGCTATAAGAACATAAAACGGAATTATGAAGCCATGGTTGCCATTGGTTTGTACAAATATATATATTTTTCCCCTTTTTGCCCTTCTCTAATGATGCATGCTGACATGAGTTTTTTTCCCCACATAAAAACTAAATAGATAGAAACATAGAAATTAGGTGCAGGAGTAGGCCATTCGGCCCTTCGAGCCTGCACCGCCATTCAATATGATCATGGCTGATCATCCAACTCAGTATCCCGTACCTGCCTTCTCTCCATACCCTCTGATCCCTTGGCCACAAGGGCCACATCTAACTCCCTCTTAAATATAGCCAATGAACTGGCCTCGACTACCCTCAGCGGCAGAGAGTTCCAGAGATTCACCACTCTCTGTGTGAAAAAAGTTATTCTCATCTCGGTTTTAAAGGTTTCCCCTCTTAAGCCTTAAGCTGTGACCCCTTGTCCCTGGACTTCCCTAACATTGGGAACAATCCTCCTGCATCTAGCCTGTCCAACCCCTTAAGGATTTTGTAAGTTTCTATAAGATCCCCTCTCAATCTTCTAAATTCTAGAGAGTATAAACAAGTCTATCCAGCCTTTCTTCATAAGACAGTCCTGACATCCCAGGAATCAGTCTGGTGAACCGTCTCTGCACTCCCTCTATGGCAATAATGTCCTTCTCAGATTTGGAGACCAAAACTGTACGCTATACTCCAGATGTGGTCTCACCAAGACCCTGTACAACTGCAGTAGAACCTCCCTGCTCCTATACTCAAATCCTTTTGCAATGAAAGCTAACATACCATTCGCTTTCCTTTACTGCCTGCTGCACCTGCATGCCTACCTTCAATGACTGGTGTACCATGACACCCAGGTCTCGCTGCATCTCCCCCTTTTCCAATCGGCCACCATTTAGATAATAGTCTGCTTTCCCGTTTTTGCCACCAAAATGGATAACCTCACATTTATCCACATTATACTTCATCTGCCAAACATTTGCCCACTCACCCAGCCTATCCAAGTCACCTTGCAGTCTCCTAGCATCCTCCTCACAGCTAACACTGCCCCCCAGCTTAGTGTCATCCGCAAACTTGGAGATATTGCCTCCAATTCCCTCATCCAGATCATTAATATATATTGTAATTAGCTGGGGTCCCAGTACTGAGCCATGGGGTACCCACTAGTCACTGCCTGCCATTGTGAAAAGGACCCGTTTACTCCTACTCTTTGCTTCCTGTTTGCCAGCCAGTTCTCTATCCACATCAATACTGAACCCCCAATGCCGTGTGTTTTAAGTTTGTATACTAATCTCTTATGTGGAACCTTGTCGAAAGTCTTCTGGAAGTCCAGATACACCACATCCACTGGTTCTCCCCTATCCACGCTACTAGTTACATCCTCGAAAAATTCTATAAGATTCGTCAGACATGATTTACTTTCGTAAATCCATGCTGACTTTGTCCAATGATTTCACACTTTCCAAATGTGCTGCTATCCCATCTTTAATAACTGACTCTAACAGTTTCCCCACTACCATGTTAGACTAACTGGTCTGTAATTCCCCATTTTCTCTCTCCCTCCCTTCTTAAAAAGTGGGGTTACGTTTGCTCCCGCCAATCTTCAGGAACTACTCCAGAATCTAAAGAGTTTTGAAAGATTATTACTAATGCATCCACTATTTCTGGAGCTACTTCCTTAAGTACTCTGGGATGCAGCCTATATGCTTTCTGAGCCAGGTCCTTGGTTGGATCCTTCCATTTCATCAACTATGGGTCAGTATTCAACACCATCATCCCCTCCAAATGACCAGTAAGGTCCAATACCTGGTTCTCTACCTTCCTTTGTGACTGGATATGAGAGAGAGGGAAGCTCTGGTTGAGTGGTGCTGCAACAATAATCTAGCTGAACTCGTAACAAACTTGTACAGATAACTGCAGAAAGTATCCTGACTGGTTGCATCTTGGCCTGCTAAGGCAATCCAATGCACAGGAATGCAAGAGGCTGTATGGTGTGGTGAACTCAGCCCAGTCTATCACAGGCACACTTCTCCCCACCATCAATAGTATCTACATGAGAACCCACCTCAAGAAGGCGGCATCGGTTATCAAGGTTCCCATTCATCCGGGCCGTTCTCTCAACTCGCTGCTACAATCAGGTAGGAGGTACTGAAGCCTGAAGTCCCACACCAACAGTTTCAGGATCCGCTACATTCCTACAACTATATTCTTGAATCCATTTGTGCAATCCTAATGCAACCGTAATTCTTTTTGCAATACCATGGACTTTTCATAACAACATGATTTGACTGATGTCTTGTAGATTTACTTAGTTCTCCCGTAACAGTCTTACAGAATTACTGTATAATTAATGTTTTATGTTTATCCGTCTTGTATCTACATCGTACATACACACAACACTAAACTTGACATAATTTGGAAAAATTGGGATCGGGATCAAACAAGCCCATGTCATCACTTGTGCATGCCTGAGACTGAGTTATTCCAGCATTTTGTGTTTAATTCTTGAAGTTCCTCTCTTATATTTTGCAGTTTGCCATCTTCCCCTTCAGTCTATCTTTTGTACTTGTGATGTATTGTATTATTTGATTGGATAACATGCAATTTAAAGCTTTTCACTGTACTGCATACACATGACTACAATAAACATAAACCAACGGCTATCCTGTAAAATCCTGCAATTTATTGACAGGATTAAGTAAACCATAGGTATTGGTTTCTCCCAGATTAACAAAGTGGCATCAAGGCTCAAGATCTTGTAGAATGCAGACAATGCTTTATGGCAGCCCTTTATGAAAATGTAACAGCATAATTAATTTGTGGGAATCCTTGATCTATGGCTGTTCAAAATGGAGGAGCACAACCTGGAATGCCATTTGAACCAACAGGTCTCTTCAGGAAATCAAAGAGTGTCAAATACATCCTGTCCCCAACCTCATAAGCCATTCACTCATAAAGACATTCAGCGGGAGAATCTTTACCTTACTCCAAGACCTACAGAATCAATTATCTCACAACTGACAGAGATGGAATGGGAACAGTTATCCTCTATACCAAGAGAATACTCATAAACAAGGGATATCAAAGTGGACATTGAAATATATCTTGACATCCCTGGAAGAGACCCACAACACTCAAGAAGCTTGGCACACTTCATTCAAAAGTACACTGCTTTCACCAGCCTGAAATGCAATGTTTACTATCTCCATAATGCACTGGAGTCTTTGTGGTAAGACCTCTTTAATAACATATCCCTAACCTGTGGCCTCTACACCATAAAGGTTTAGGACAATAGGTGTATGGGAGCACCACATCCTCCACGTTCTGCTCCATGTAACACAAGGGGCAATTTGGAAAGAACAGGAAATGCCAGCTCTGCCTGTGATGCCCTCGTTCTTTAGATCAATAAAGAAATGTCTGAAAGATAATGTTTAGAATTAAAGGTTGCTGTATCTGTTCCTGCCCTCATTGTTATGTGCACGCACACTGGTCATTGGACAATTGGAAAGGTCCAAAACATAAACTCCTGCCTGAAATATTAATGCCTTGCAAATTCAAGGTGTGCAAACCCGTAGGATTTGTAATGCCACTTTTGATGAAATGAGCACACCCAGCAGACTTGTGATTAGTCGCAGATTATTGGCAGCAGGATATGTACAGTTTTGCTTCTATTGACTATTTCCTCCTGGTGAGCTTCCTCACCAATATTCAAAAATTCCCATCAGTGATCTCAAATTGGACTAACTTTACAATCAATACCAAAGCCTGATGTCATTCAGAAGATGGTGACAATGGATAACACAAATCCATAGACATTGGGGCCCAGTTATGCTTTTTAATATAACATATAACAATTACAGCACGGAAACAGACCATCTCGACCCTTCTAGTCCGTGCCGAACACATAATCTCCCCTAGTCCCATATACCTGCGCTCAGACCATAATCCTCCATTCCCTTCAACTAGTTGCAATGTTGCAACTAGTCACAGTCCTGAAATCAGAGATTGGACAAAGGTCAATGTTCCCATTGATGAAGAGGTGGATTGTCCTGGTTGTTCATTATTCAATCCATTTACCCAACCATGGCACAAAGTGTCACTGTCAGTACAGGCAGCAAGAATGAGCCATTACTTTAAACCTGGAGGAATGGAAAGAATGATTCTGATCTATTTCACTTCCCACACAGATGTGTGAAAATGAAAGATTGGTCATTGCGTTTTCTGACCTGGAAATAGACACATACTCATCCATCATATCCTTCATGCTGGTTGATTATTCTTTAATTTGTGGCCATCACAGATGATCTGCATGTTTTATTTTTCACAGGATTAGACGTACCAAAACCCGAATTTATGACCAATCGGAGCAGAAGGCGTCCAATCCAAGTAGACGAATCAAGCGAGTCCGATGAGGATTGGACACCTAAACTTCTGACAAAAAATCCACAACGTAATTTAAATCTGTTTGAAATATTAAATGCAGTTTTTCAAATATAATTGATTCTAGTCAATTTGGCCGTTAGCCTATGGAATCTATTGCAAGGGTGATTTTAATCTTATCTTTGGAGTGGTGGAATATTTGTTAAATTTAATATATTTTTCCAAATGTGTTATTAATTGTACAAATTTTAACTAATTTTTACTTTTGTGATATTTTGCTTATTTTAAATTCAATTACATTAGATATATCCAGAATTTCCAAACTATTGATCCAAAGCAACACTGATTTGTCACTTTTATTCCCTCAAGGATTCAAAATCTTTGGGCCTTTTAAGAATGAAAATGGCAAGAATTCCAAAAGAAAGCCTGTCATAAAGGTAAGAACAGAAATTATTCCCAGCATAAAGGAGGTGAGAATATGCTTTTATGAATTAACGGAGTGGCTCTACATTAGCATTTTATTTTCTACAAGACAGAAATGATTGCTGTTTAGAAAAATCATCATCACTGCTGTGGAGTCAGGTGCTAACATTCGCAAATATATTTTTATTGTTGAAAGTGAGTGAATTGTTCCCACACTTTCCCATATTTGCTGACAATATCAAACTTCATTTCAGAGTACAGTATGAAAGGTGAGAGCTCACTGAATTATTGCACACAAGGCAGTTACTGCTTTTATTAGTAGTTGAGTTGAGTATCTCAGTTAATAATGCGATGGAATAAATAATCAAGAAGTAGAAACTATTTATTTGTGTCCTTATGAATCACAGTTTCAACAAAATATCTCATCACAGGTCACGTCATATACAGGGGAGGACAAAAGAGATTTGGGAGGAGCCACTGAAGAAACAAAGGAAGGCACAGTGTTGGTTAAAAGAATCAAAAGAGCAACAGGTAATTCTGTTTGTAAAAGTGAAACTCAAAATGAGTGACTCCTGTGCATTACAGTAAATAATTGAGTTGAGATAATGACCATCTGACTACCACCATGTCATTTAAATTCAATTCATAGAACATGTTGCATATTATATAACTAACTTCCATATTTCATAGGTCAACCACTTATCTGACTTGAAACAATGTAATTATGTTTATTTTTGGCTTTATTTTTCCAGTTGTCTCCACCAGAAAGACTTTGGGATCTGCAAGCGAGGAAATGACCAAAGAAACAGAAAAAATAAGTTATAATTTACGAAATAAGGAGAGAATACTTTACACTGAAGAAGGGGAGCTCTGTGATGACGATTACCTTTGTACGTCCAAAGTAACCAATCTATTTCTTCAGAGCAACCATATTTCATTAGGAGCATTGTAGTGATGGCACGGTGCATTGGTAGCCAGGGCAATGGTGGAACAACGCAGGCTTTGGTCCAAGAGCACACACTTGTGTTCGCTCATGAACTAATTTTTCTTTTAACATTTATCACAAATAATTGTTGTTAACTTCAGGAATTTTGCCAGACATTGGAATCTGACATTGATTCCCCAGTAAACTGACACTGACTGTTTGAAGAAAGTGTGGTTCATGCCCAATTTAGGTAAGGCTCTTTGCTGGATACTTTGGGACATTATAAAGGATGTGAAAGTAAGAGTTGCTTTGAGGATTATTAATATAGGGCTATGATCAGAATGACCAACTATATCACCAAAAATATTAATCAAATTGTTGTAGATAAAAACGTTGGAGAAACCCAGTGAGTGAGGCAGCATCTATGGAGCGAAGGAATCAGTGACGTTCGCGTCGAGACCCTCCTTCAGACTAATGTGGGGGTGGGGGCGGGAAGAAGAAAGAAAGAGGCGGAGACAGTGGCCAGTGGGAGAGCTAGGAAGCGGAGGGGAAAGAGGGAGAAAACAAGGACTTCCTGAAATTGGAGAAGTCAATATCCGTACCGCTGGGGTGTAAACTACTTGAATGAGGACATCGCCCATGCCCTGGTTTGGAACACCTCATCCTGGGTGCAGATGCGGTGTAGAGGGAGGATTTGGGAGTAGGGGGGTCCTTACAGGAAGCAGGGCGGGAAGAAGTGTAGTCCAGATAGCCGTGGGAGTCAGTGGGTTTATAGTAGATGTCGGTCAGTAGTTTGTTAACGGTGATGGAGATAGTGAGGTCTAGAAACGGTAAGGAGATGTCGGAAATGGTCCGGGTGAATTTGAGTACCGATGGAAGTTAGTGGTGCCTGGCCTCAGCCTTGTAGAGATCAGCGCGCCAAACTACCACGGCATCTCCCTTGTCGGCAGGTTTGATCACCCAGTCTAGGTTGGTGCAGAGGGAGGGCTGTACGTTCAGGGGGGAGAGGTTAGAGTGAGACGGGATTGGAGACGTTGAGGCAGTTGATGTCCAGCCGGCTAAAATAAAAAAGGTCTAAAAAAGGTGAATAGCCATGGGGGGGGGGGGTTCAAGAGGAGGGGGTCCGTTGGAGACAGGAGAAGGGGTTATCACTAGGGGGTGAGGACTCCTTCCCATGGAAAAACGCGTGAATGTGGAGGCGACGGAAGAAAAGCTCCACATCCTGGCGGGCGCGGAACTCATTGAGGTGGGGACGGAGGGGAACTAAGGTGAGGCTCTCCTGAGAACAGACCGTTCGGTATCAGAGAGGGGGAGGTCAGGGGGGATGGTGAACACACGGCAAGGATGGGCGTTAGGGCCGGAGGAAGGCAGGTGAGTGGACAGACCTCAAACTGTTGTGGTACATTGTGGGAAGAACAATTAAATGTTATTCTTTCTTTATCTTCTTGTTTTAACTTTTCATGTTGCGTTATTTTCTGGGTATCTGGTGAGTTGTTTTGCCACCCACCTTCTCATCAGCAGTAATCTTGGAAACATTGCAGGTGCCTTGCACTGACTAAGATATTATCCTGGACTGATCCTTGCCTTAAATAGTTACTATTGTTTACCTACTGTCATAACCTTTCATCTAATTTCCTCATCAAAGGCTTTAATAAATCAGTAAATTACAATATAAATTTCTAATTTCACTTTATCACTTATAAGATCAATGTACATTCCTGTCATTTAAACATGGTTTCCCTGAGGATTCTTTGTTGTGAATCTACCAGCTAATTCTGTCATGTTCCACAAGATATCCAGAGTCATCTGTGGAAAGAGAAACACAACTAATGTTTGAGGTTTGTTAGATCTTCAATGTCAGATGGTAACACTGTTTTTCTTTCCTTAATTGTTCTCTGAATTGCTGGGAATGTCCAGCATTCGTCTAGAATGCATCGTTTCCAGACTCATTTTAGTTTCAAATTCGTCTTCCCACGAATTAAGCATTTTGTTTCCTTTCTATATGAAGACTGAAGTTGTCCATAAATATATGATTTCCCTTTTGTGAAGTGCTCTATTTCGATTACATTTTAGATTTACCTTCTCTCCTCCATGATCTCATTGAATGGCGGTGCTGGGTCGAAGGGCAGAATTGCTTACTCCTGCACCTATTATCTTTTGTCTATTCCACCACATGATTTCCGGAGCCAAAATTGTTCATCATAGTTGATCTCATGTAAAATTATATTAGTAGGGCCAACAAAGAGCAGGGATGAACGGGTCCCTTTGAGAATAGCAGGCAGTGACTAGTGGGGTACCGCAAGGCTCGGTGCTGGGACTGCAGCTATTTACAATATACATCAATGATTTAGATGAAGGGATTACAAGTAACATTAGCAAAATGGCAGATGACACAAAGCTGGGTGGCAGTGTGAACTGTGAGGAGGATGCTGTGAGAATGCAGGGTGACGTGGGCAGGTTGGGTGGGTGGGCAGATACGTGGCAGATGCAGTTTAATGTGGATAAATGTGAGGTTATCCACTTTGGTAGCAAAAACTGGAAGGAAGATTATGGTGTCAAGTTGGGAAAAGGGGAAGTACAACGGGATCTGGGTCTCCTTGTTCATCAGTTAATGAAAGCAAGCATGCAGGTACAACAGGCAGTGAAGAAAGCAAATGGCATGTTGGCCTTCATAACAAGAGGAGTTGAGTTTTGGAGCAAAGAGATCCTTCTGTAGTTGGGCCCCAGTGAGACCACACCTGGAGTGTTGAGTGCAGTTTTGGTCTCCAAATTTGAGGAAGGGCATTCTTGTTATTGAGGTAGTGCAGCGTAGGATGACCAGGTTAATTCCCACGATGGTGGGACAGTCGTATGCTGAAAGAATGGAGCTGTACTTCTACACTCTGGAATTTAGAGGGATGTGAGGTGATCTTATTAAAACATGTAAGAATATTAAGGGTTTGGACACGCTAGTGGCAGGAAACATGTTCCCGATGTTGGGGGTGTCCAGAACCAGGGGCCACAGTTTAAGAATAAGGGGTAAGCCATTTAGAATGGAGATGAGGAACTTTTTTTCACAGAGAGTTGTGAGTCTGTGGAATTCTCTGTCTCAGAGGGCGGTGGAGGCCGGTTCTCTGGAAACTTTGTAGAGAGAGCTCTTAAAGATTGCGGAGTCTGGGGATATGAGAAGAAGGCAGGAACGGGGTACTGATTGTGGATGATTAGCAATGATCACATTGAATGGCAGTGCTGGCTTGAAGGGCCAAATGGCCTACACCTGCACCTATTGTCTATCGTCAACCTTGTCTTGCAATTGATAAAGTTCAGTTTAGATACAAACCATGCATTTACTTTTCTGTATGGTCTACTTTATTAAATCTCTTGTCTCTTTGCCCGGTTAAAGGGTGCAAGTTGCATCAGGAGTTAAAATTGGCATGCAACAAAAGTAATGCTACGATGGTTATGGGAGATTTCAATATGCAGGTAGACTGGGAGAATCATGTTGGTACTGGACCCCAAGAAAGGGAGTTTGTAGAGTGCCTCCGTGATGGATTCTTAGAGCAGCTTGTACTGGAGTCGACAAGGAGAAGGCAATTCTGGATTTAGTGTTGTGGAATGAATCGGATTTGATAATGGAACTCAAGGTAAAGGAACCATTTGGAGGTAGTGACCATAATATGATACATTTTAATCTGCAATTTGAGAGGGAGAAGGTACAATCAGAACGTTCACTATTGCAGTTGAACAAATGGGACTATGGTGGCATGAGGGAGGAGCTGGCCAAAGTTGACTGGAAAGGGATGCCAGCAGGGATGACGGTGCAACAGCAATGGCAGGAATTTCTGGGAATAATCCAGAAGGTGCAGGATCATTTCATTCCAAAGAGGAAGAAAGATTCTAAGGGGAGTAAGAGGTGACCGTGGCTGACAAGGGAAGTCTAAAAGAGAAGATGTATAACATAGCAAAGATGAACAGGAAGTAAGAGGATTGGGATACTTTTAAAGAACAACAGAAGGTAATTAAAAAGGCAATACGGGAAGAAAAGATGAAGTATGAATGTAAGCTAGCCAAGAATATAAAGGAGGATAGTTAAAGTTACTTTAGGTATGTGAAGAGGAAAAGATTAGTTAAGACAAATGTGGTTCCCTTGAAGGCAGAAACGGGTGAATTTATTATGGGGAGCAAGGAAATGGCAGATGAGTTGAACAGGTACTTTGCTTCTGTCTTCACTAAGGAAGACACAAACAATCTTCCAGACATACTAGGGTGATGGAGGAACTGAAATAAATTGAATCTAATAATTTTGATGAAGGAATTAAAAGTAACATTAAGCCCTTGTCCCACTGTACGAGGTAATTCACGAGTTCTCCCGAGTTTTCCCCTGATTCGAACTCGGAGAATAGACAATAGGTGCAGGAGTAGGCCATTCGGCCCTTCGAGCCAGGACCACCATTCAATGTGATCATGGCTGATCATCCACAATTAGTATCCTGTTCCTGCCTTCTCCCCATATCTCCTGCCTCCGCTATTTTTAAGAGCCCCATCTAGCTCTCTCTTGAAAGCATCCAGTGAACCTGCCTCCACCGCCCTCTGAGGCAGAGAATTCCACAGACTCACAACTCTCTGTGAGAAAAAGTGTTTCCTCGCCTCTGTTCTAAATGGCTTACCCCTTATTCTTAAACTGTGGCCCCTGGTTCTGGACTCCCCCAACATCGGGAACATGTTTCCTGCCTCTAGCGTGTCCAAACCCTTAACAATCTTATATGTTTCAATGAGATACCCTTACATCCTTCTAAACTCCATAGTATACAATCCCAGCTGCCTCATTCTCTCAGCATATGACAGTCCTGCCACCCCTGGAATTTAGCCTTATAAGCCTATGCTGGGCTCCCTCAATAGCAAGAATGTCCTTCCTCAACTGGGACCAAAACTGCACACAATCCTCCAGGTGTGGTCTCACTAGGGCTCTGTTCAATTGCAAAAGGACCTCTTTGCTCCTATATTCGATTCTGTTGTTATAACGGCCAACATGCCATTCACTTTCTTCACTGCCTGCTGTAGCTGCATGCTTACTTTCATAGACTGATGTACAAGGACCCGCAGATCCTGTTGTACTTCCCCTTTTCCCAACTTGACAGCATTTAGATAGTAATCTGCCTTCCTGTTTTTGCTACCAAAGTGGATAACCTCACCTTTATCGGCATTAAACTTCATCTGCCGTGCATCTGCCCACTCCCCCAACCTGTCCATGTCACCCTGCATTCTCATAGCAAATGTCCGTAGCGGGTCCGTAGGAATTCGTGGATGTCTCGTAGCGGCTCGTAATGGTAACGGTAGGTACTCAGGGCATCTGGTAACTCATGACCTTTTTTCATCCCTGTAAAAAATATCCACGAGTAAAGAAAATACTTGTGAAAAAAAGTGTTGCTTTTTATACCTACCGTTAGCATTACAATCCGCTATGAGACATCTACGAACTCCTACGGACCCACTACGGACAGTCTCCGAGTTCAAATCAGGGGAAACCTCAGGAGAACTCGTGAATTACCTCGTACAGTGGGACAGAGGCTTTAGCAAATTTGCAGATGACAGCAAATTTGCAGCTGGGTGGCAATGTGAACTGTGAAGAGGAAACTGTGAGGCTGCAAGGTGACTTGAATAAGATGGGTGAGTGGGCAGGTACATGGCAGATGCAGTTTAATGTGGATAAATGTGAGGTTATCCACTTTGGTCGCAAGAACAAGAAGGCAGATTATTATCTGAATGGTGTCAGATTAGGAAAAGTGTCAGGAAAAGGGGAAGTGCAATGAGACCTGGGTGTTCTTGTACACTAGTCACTGAAAGTAGGTATGCCGGTACAGCAGGCAGTGAAGAAAGCTAATAGCATGTTGACCTTCATAACAATAGACAATAGGTGCAGGAGTAGGCCATTCGGCCCTTCGAGCCAGCACTGCCATGCACTGTGATCATAGCTGATCATCCACAATCTGTGCCCCATTCCTGCCTTCTCCCCATATCCCTTGAGTCCGCTATCTTTAAGATTTTTATCTAACTCTCTTGAGAACATCCAGAGACTCGGCCGCCACTGCATTCTGAGGCAGACAATTCCAGATTCACAACTCACTGGGTGATAAGTTTAATGCGTATAAATGTGAGGTTATCCACTTTGGTAACAAAAACAGGAAGGCAGATTACTATCTAAATGGCGTCAAGTTGGGAAAAGGGGAAGTACAACAGGATCTGGGGGTTCTTGTACATCACTCTATGAAAGTAAGCATGCAGGTACAGCAGGAAGTGAAGAAACCGTATGGCATGTTGGCCTTTATAACAGGAGGAATCGAATATAGGAGCAAAGAGGTCCTTCTGTAGTTGTACAGAGCCCTAGTGAGACCACACCTGGAGTATTGTGTCCAGTTTTGGTCCCCTAATTTGAGCAAGGACTTTCTTGCTATTGAGGGAGTGCAGCGTAGGTTTACAAGGTTAATCCCTGGATGGCGGGACTGTCATATGCTAAGAGAATGGAGCAGTTGGGCTTGTACAATCTGGAATTTAGAAGGATGAGAGGTGATCTCATTGAAACATATAAGATTGTTAAGGACTTGGACACGCTAGAGGCAGGAAATATGTTCCCGATGTTGGGGGAGTCCAGAACCAGGGGCCACAGTTTAAGAATAAGGAGTAAGGCATTTAGAATGGAGACAAGGAAACACTTTTTCTCACAGAGAGTTGTGAGTCTGTGGAATTCTTTGCCTCTGAGAGCGGTGGAGGCAGTTTCTCTGGATGCTTTCAAGAGAGAGCTAAATGGGGCTCTTAATAATAGCGGAGTCAGGGGATATGGGGAGAAGGCAGGAACGGGGAACTGATTGGGGATGATCAGCCATGATCACATTGAATGGCGGTGCTAGCTCGAAGGGCCGAATGGCCTACTCCTGCACCTATTGTGTATTGTCCAAATGGTTTTTCCTCATCTCCATTCTAAATGGCCTACACCTTATTCTTAAACTGGTTCTGGACTCCCCGAACATCGGGAACATTGTTTCCTGCCGAGAGGATTTGAGTATAGTGGCAAAGAGGTCCTTCTGCAGTTATACAGGTCCCTGGTGAGACCACACCTGGAGTATTGTGTGCCATTTTGCTCTCCTAATTGGAGAATGTTTGGGGAGTCCTGAACCAGGGGCCACAGTTTAAGAACAAGGGGTAGGCTATTTAGAACTGAGATGAGGAAAAACGTTTTCACCCAGAGTTGTGAATTTATGGAATTCTCTTCCTCAGAAGGCAGTGGCGGGCGATTCACTGGATGCATTCAAGAGAGAGTTAAATAGAGCTCTGAGGGCCAGCGGAGTCAAGGGATATGGGGAGAAGGCAGGAACGGGGTAGTGATTGTGGATGATCACCCTTGATCACATTGAATGTCCCGAAGGGCCAACTGGCCTACTCCTGCATCTATTGTCTATGTCTATGGTTTTAATTCATCTGCCTGGTTACAAATGCTTCATTAGTTCACATAATGGACGTTTATCCTTCAACACACATTTCGTGGAGTTGACACCATGTACCCATGTTACCGTGAAACATACTCTCTGCATTACATTATGCTTGTTATTACTAAATTTAAAATGATACTCTGGTCATGATTTTTCTCTTGATGTTTATCAATGTCCAGACAGTTCAACACGGCTGCCATTTGGAATTAAATAGCGGCATCTTACCCTCAAGATATTCATGGTGACAAACAAACATCATGAAAGGATTCTTTACAGATTGGCCACTATTAACCTCTCACATTTTGAATGCTTCCTCAGAAGAGTAATCTTCTGCACAGCATCTGCATCATGGTAGTATTATATTCTGAGATACTTCTCAAAACATAACATTTTGTAGATCATTGAGCATTTTCGGTACAAAGTCCAGCCACTTTCAATAATGCCAACACCCTGATTAGTTCTTAATTTTGCATTTTCTATTTCAGTTTGTGAAGCCTGCGAGAATTTTTTTACTGAAGAATGCCCTGTGCATGGCCCACCAGTCTTTATGAAGGACACTGTTGTTGATTCCAATCACCCAGATAGAGCACGTTTAACTCTTCCAGAGAGTCTCAGCATTGCCACGTCCAAAATTCGTAAAGCTGGTCTTGGCGTCTGGAATGAAGGGAAGGTTATTCCCAGGGGCGTTCATTTTGGACCCTATGAAGGAGAGGTTTCAAATGAAGAAGAAGCTGTTGTCAGTGGTTATTCATGGATGGTAAGTGCCTCCAATAGTTAATCATGGAAAATACTCAGCAGGTTTGATAATATTTGTTGCTGAAAGATCATCCTGAAATGTGAGCTGCGTTTTATCCTGCACAGATGCTGCCTGACTTGCTGGATATCTCCTGGATGCTCTGTTTTTATTACAAATTGTTTGTAGTTGAATTATTTTGCCGTCTAATCAGAGTCATCAAGTCAAGAGAGTTTTATTGTCATACTAGACGAAGTGGGGCCCGTTGGGTCCCATGTTCACACGGGAGGTCTGGTCCCCCAACGTAATATTCCACCACTCACCTGTTCCCCAACTCAACGATGGGAGCGTTCTGTAGCTGGGGGAGGGGGACGGCTCCATGGGGGAGATGGGGGGGGGGTTATGGGGGTAGGGGAGGGGTGCATGTGGAAAGAGGTGTATTTGGGATGGGTGGTGTATGTGGTGGGGGAGTGAGTGTAGGGGAGGGAGGGTGGGAGAGGGGGGTTGTGGGGAGGGGGATTTAGGGGTGGTGGTGTAGGGGAGGAGGGTGTGGGGAGGGTTGTGTGGGATGGGGAGGGGGTGTATGTGGGAGCTGGCGGTGTGGGCCCCCGCTCACAGAGCCCAGCCCCCAGCTCACAGAACACGGCCCCCGCTCACAGAGCCCAGCCCCCGCTCACAGAGCCCAGCCCCCGCTCACAGAGCCCAGCCCCCGCTCACAGAGCCCAGCCCCCGCTCACAGAACACAGCCCCCGCTCACAGAGCCCAGCCCCCGCTCACAGAACACAGCCCCCGCTCACAGAGCCCAGCCCCCGCTCACAGAGCCCAGCCCCCGCTCACAGAGCCCAGCCCCCGCTCACAGAGCCCAGCCCCCGCTCACAGAGCCCGGCCCCCGCTCACAGAACACGGCCCCCGCTCACAGAACACGGCCCCCGCTCACAGAACACGGCCCCCGCTCACAGAGCCCAGCCCCCGCTCACAGAACACAGCCCCCGCTCACAGAGCCCAGCCCCCGCTCACAGAACACTGCCCCCGCTCACAGAGCCCAGCCCCCGCTCACAGAGCCCAGCCCCCGCTCACAGAACACGGCCCCCGCTCACAGAGCCCAGCCCCCGCTCACAGAACACGGCCCCCGCTCACAGAGCCCAGCCCCCACTCACAGAACACTGCCCCCGCTCACAGAGCCCAGCCCCCGCTCACAGAGCCCAGCCCCCGCTCACAGAACACGGCCCCCGCTCACAGAGCCCAGCCCCCACTCACAGAGCCCGGCCCCCGCTCACAGAGCCCAGCCCCCACTCACAGAACACGGCCCCCGCTCACAGAGCCCAGCCCCCGCTCACAGAACACGGCCCCCGCTCACAGAGCCCAGCCCCCGCTCACAGAGCACGGCCCCCACTCACAGAGCCCGGCCCCCGCTCACAGAGCCCAGCCCCCGCTCACAGAACACGGCCCCCACTCACAGAGCCCAGCCCCCACTCACAGAGCCCGGCCCCCGCTCACAGAGCCCAGCCCCCGCTCACAGAGCACAGCCCCCACTCACAGAACACGGCCCCCACTCACAGAGCCCGGCCCCCGCTCACAGAACACGGCCCCCGCTCACAGAACACGGCCCCCGCTCACAGAACACGGCCCCCGCTCACAGAGCCCAGCCCCCAGCTCACAGAACACGGCCCCTGCTCACAGAACACAGCCCCCGCTCACAGAGCCCGGCCCCCGCTCACAGAACACAGCCCCCGCTCACAGAGCCCGGCCCCTGCTCACAGAGCCCAGCCCCCGCTCACAGAACACGGCCCCCGCTCACAGAACACAGTCCCTGCTCACAGAGCCCAGCCCCCGCTCACAGAGCCCAGCCCCCGCTCACAGAACCCGGCCCCCGCTCACAGAACACAGACCCTGTTCACAGAACACGGCCCCCGCTCACAGAACACGGCCCCCGCTCACAGAACACGGCCCCCGCTCCTTCAGCTTTATTCTCGTGGCCGGTGATTGATAGCAGGAGCCGGAAGGGGCGTTGCCGTCCTGGTGAATAACAGACCAAAAACATTCCTCATATTTCACCGATCGGAACAAAACTTGGTGCGCTTGGAGCAGAAGTGGACGGTGAGTAAGGTGGCTTAATAATCCTAGCGATATAGGGTACCTTAGTGTACAACGCAGACTAAGGTGGTCAAGGTGAGAGTTTTAGTAATAGTGTAGAAGAAGATAGATGTCCCAGATAGAACATTGAAATTCTTACTGGCTGCAGCACAACAGAATATTTAAACATTGTACATAAACATTAAGTTTCTTACTGAAACAGTTCAAAGTTAACTGAAAAACAGTGATTCTCACTTCACTGCTCAGACTGGCATCCTTTCCCTCACCAGATCTCTGAGCTAAATCAGTTGCTCCATCTCCTTCCTGCTCTGCTGCCCCTCTTTCACCCTGATGTCTGACCTCCTTGTTTGAGAATGCATTGAACATTTCCGACCAGTAAGAAATCATTAGAACTGTGACATTAACAAAATTAAAGAACCTATTACAAGCCGCCAAAGCTTGAAATTGTGCAAAATGTTTATTATATTCTTAGAGTTTCTTTGTCGTGTGATTTCATTTGCAGGAATGTTGGAGTTCTCTGATATAAACGGGTAATCAAGTAAAATGGGTTAAGTGGTCGTTAGTTGAAGGCATAATACTGGCAACTGTGTAAGCTTCACCTTTGTTTTCTTTATCAATGTGTTTTTTTACTAAATATCTTTTTATAGATCAGTAAGGCAAACAATGACACTGAATACATTGATGCACAGGATGAATCTAAATCAAACTGGATGAGGTGAGGAAAGACTAATGCTGATCATAATAATAAGCAATAACTGGGTTATTTAAATAAGGAGACACAAGAGACTGCAGATGCTGGAATCTTGGACTAAAAGCAAAGTGTTAGAGGAACTCAGTGGGTCAGGCAACACCTGTGCAGGGAATCGACAGACAACGTTTCGGGTGGGACTTTTTCCAGACTGATGGAGTATAAGGGAATGAAGCTGGAAAAGGGAGGTGGGGGCGGGACAAATCCAGGCAAGTGAGGGGACAGAGCGGATAAATGGGAAATATGGGACTCGGGGAAAGGAAATGTCCCATTTTCTTCATTATCCAGAACGAATCAGCACTCTATCTGGGAGATGCCTTCTCTGCCTCAACCAGCCTTTCTCCTTGGATCACTCCATGACCCACAACTCCTATCTCAAGCCTTATGCTCCTGGAATGTCACCTGATGCTGCAAAACTTTGCATCAAATATTCATCCTGTCATGTCTTGATCTGTGGCTGGGAGACTGATGCCACAGTATAAAATCAGGTCTTGATGTTAAACTCTGTGGTATCTCCATGAAACCAGTATTCTAATGGAAGAATAACTCACTTCACGCCACGCTACATCACAGCTGCTCTGTCTTTGTCTCCCTGTAAATAACACAGCCGGCATCTCCTGAAACTAAACTTTCCAGAGAGTCGGGTCAACAGTGTTGAATTGTTACACAATGAAATTCTAACTTCCTGCAGCGAAACAAGTCTGTTAACACAATAACATGCAGATCAATAGAAAGTCATCAATGATACAATAACAACAGTAATACTAGGGTAGCACAAAAACAGAAAATACTGCATAGGTCAGGCTGCATCTGTGGGAAGAGGAACAAAGTTCAAGTTTCCTTCCCGCCGACAAGGGAGGTGCCGTGGTAGTCTGGCGCGCTGATCTCTACCAGACTGAGGCCGGGCACCAACTCTCAGACATCTCATCCTACTTACCCCTGGACCATGACCCCACAGACGAGCACCAGGCCACTATCACTGGCTTCATCACTTCCGGCTCCCTGCCCTCCCAAGCCTCCAACCTCATCGTTCCCCAGCCCCGCATGGCCCGATTTTACCTTCTCCACAAAATCCACAATCCTGACTGTCCTGGTTTGTTTCTGCCAGTTCGTGTCCCACCGAACTTATTTCCACATACCTCGACTCCATCCTATCCCCCCCCGGTCAAATCCCTCCCTACCTATGTTCAAGACACTTCACAGACTCTTTGTCTTCTCCATGACTTCCGTTTTCCAGGCCCCATCCCCTCATCTTCACCATGGATGTCCAGTCACTCTACACCTCCATCTCCCACCAGGAGGATCTTAAACCCATCCGTTTCTTCCTCGACCGCAGAACCAACCAATCCCCGTCTACCGATAATCTCCTCCGCCTAGCTGGTCCTTACCCTCAACAACTTTTCCTTTGACTCCTCCCATTTCCTCCAAATCCAAGGCGTAGCTATGGGCACGCGCATGGGGCCCCTGCTGTGCTGCCTCTTTGTTGGGTACGGTGAACAATCCTTGTTCGAGATGAACCGTGGCCCTATCCCCGAACTCTACCTCCGCTACATCGATGACTACATTGGTACTACCTCCTGCACCTATTCAGAACTCACTGACTTCATCCATTTCACCACTAACTTCCATCCGGCACTCAAATTCACCTCGACCATTTCCGACATTTCCGTACCATTTCTTGACCTCACTATCTCCTTCGCAGTTAGACAACAACGGACCGACATCTACGAATGTTTTTATAGATTTGTGAAGAGAAAAAGATTAGTTAAAACAAATGTAGGTCCCTTGCAGTCAGAAACAGGTGAATTGATCATGGGGAACAAGGACATGGCAGACCAATTGAATAACTTCTTTGTTTAAGAGGGAACTGCAGATGCTGGAGAATCGAAGGTTACACAAAAAAGCTGGAGAAACTCAGCGGGTGCAGCAGCATCTATGGAGCGAAGGAAATAGGCAACGTTTCGGGCCGAAACCCTTCTTCAGACTGAAGAAGGGTTTCGGCCCGAAACGTTGCCTATTTCCTTCGCTCCATAGATGCTGCTGCACCCGCTGAGTTTCTCCAGCTTTTTTGAATAAATTCTTTGGTTCTGCTTCACTAAGGAAGACTTAAATAATCTGCCGGAAATAGCAGGGGACCGGGGGTCAAATGAGATGGAGGAACTGAGTGAAATCAGGTTAGTCGTGAAGTGGTGTTAGATAAATTGAATGGATTAAAGGCCGTTAAATACCCAGGGCCAGATAGGCTGCATCCCAGTGTACTTAAGGAAGTAGCCCCAGAAATAGTAGATGCATTAGTGATAATTTTTCAAAACTCTTTAGATTCTGGAGCAGTTCCTGAGGATTGGAGTGTAGCTAATGTAACCCCACTTTGTAAAAAGGGAGGGAGAGAGAAAACGGGGAATTGCAGACCAGTTAGTATAACGTCGGTAGTGGGGAAAATGCTAGTCAGTTATTAAAGATGGGATAGCAGCACATTTGGAAAGTGGTGAAATCATTGGACAAAGTCAGCATGGATTTATGAAAGGTAAATCATGTCTGACAAATCTTATAGAATTTTTCGAGGATGTAACTAGTAGAGTGAATAAGTGGATGTGTTATATCTGGACTTTCTGAAGCCTTTCGACAAGGTCCCACATGAGAGATTAGTATACAAACTTAAAACACACAGGATTGTGGGTTCAGTATTGATGTGGATAGAGAACTGGCTGGCAGACAGGAAGCAACGAGTATGAGTAAACAGGTCCTTTATAGTGGGGTACCGCAAAGCTCAATGCTGGGACCCCAGCTATTTACGATATATATTAATGATTTGGACGAGGGAATTGAATGCAACATCTCCAAATTGGCGGATGACATGAAGCTGGGGGAGCAGTGTTAGCTGTGAGGAGGATGCTAGGAGGCTGCAAGGCGACTTGGATAGGTTGGGTGCGTGGGCAAATGCATGGCAGATGCAGTATAATGTGGATAAATGTGAGGTTATCCACTATGGTGGCAAAAACAGGAAGGTAGACTATTATCTGAATGGTGGCCGATTAGGAAAAGGGGAGAAGCAATGAGACCTGGGTGTCCTGGTAGACCAGTCATTGAAAGTAGTAATGCAGGTGCAGCAGGCTGTGAAGAAAGCGAATGGTATGTTAGCATTCGTAGGAAAAGGATTTGAGCATAGGAGCAGGGAGGTTCTACTGCAGTTGTATGGGGCCTTGGTGAGACCACACACGGAGTATTGTGTACAGTTTTGGTCTCCTAATCTGAGGAAAGACATTCTTGCCATAGAGGGAGTACAGAGAAGGTTCACCAGACTGATTCCTGGGATGTCAGGACTGTCTTATGAAGAAAGACTGGATAGACTCGGCTTGTACTCGCTAGAATTTTGAAGATTGAAACACGATCTATTGAAACGTACAAAATTCTTAAGGGGTTGGACAGGCTAGATGCAGGAAGATTGTTCCCGATGTTGGGGAAGTCCAGAACACGGGGTCACAGTTTAAGGATAATGGGGAAATCTTTTAGGGTCGAGATGAGAAAAACATTTTTCACACAGAGAGTGGTGAATCTGTGGAATTCTCTGCCACAGAAGGTAGTTGAGGCCAGTTCATTGGCTATATTTAAGAGGGAGTTAGATGTGGCCCTTGTGGCTAAAGGGATCAGGGGGTATGGAGAGAAGGCAGGTACAGGATACTGAGTTGGATGATCAGCCATGATCATATTGAATGGCGGTGCAGGCTCGAAGGGCCGAATGGCCTACTCCTGCACCTATTTTCTATGTTTCTATAAACCCACTGACCCCATGCTACCTGGACTACACTTCTTCCCACCCTGCTTCCTGTAAGGACTCCATCCCCTACTCCCAATTCCTCCGTCTACGCCGCATCTGCACCCAGGATGAGGTGTTTCAAACCAGGGCATCGGAGATGTCCTCATTCTTAAGGGAACCCTCTTCGACTATAGATGAGGCTCTCACCAGGGTCTCTTCTACACTCGTATCTCTGTTCTCATTCCCCATCCCCCCCACTCGTAACAAGGGCAGAGTCCCCCTTGTCCTCACCTTCCACCAGGCACGTGCCGTCAGGGTGGGCAAGGTAGACCCTGCCGACCCTGACTAAAATTATAAACTGGTAATTACTAAATATAAATAGTAAAGGCATGGGGGAATTATGCATATTTAAGAGATCGATCTCTTAGGTCGGCATAATTCTCCGTGCCTTTCATCCGCATCACTTGCAACATGTGAAGGTCTGTGCAGCCACGTGCCGTCAGCGCTGCTTCAAGCCGTCAATGACAAGCGGGGCTGAAGGCAGCTGAAATTCTGCCTTTGCTGGACTGCGCATGTGCAGCGCTAGTTTCTTGGCGGGGTTTTCAAATACCGATTGCCATTATCTTAAGTGTATCTTAGGAAACAAAGAGAGAAGAATGGAGTTTGTGTACCGATAATGTGGTAAGTACATTTCTTGGTGCTATATGTTTTTAACTACCGTATTTCCCGGGGTGTGGGGGTGGGGAGAGAGCTCCTTTCACAGTGTTTGGGGAGTCTGGCCTGGGGTAAAGTTGCAGGGAGGGCACGAATGTTGTGAAGGAGGGGGTCGGGATCATGCCACTTGCGACGCTCCTTGCACGAAGCCACCGTATTGAGGCCGGGGAGGGAAGCAGCTCAAGTGGCTGCGAGTGGCCGCTGGGCCGGACATTGGAACCGGCCGACACCTCAGCGCCTTCTGCCGGCCCCCGCTCACCTCTGGCATCTCTCCGTCTAAAAACCTCTCTCCTGCCGCTCGCTGTCCTCACTCATGTCAGCCGCTTCCCCCAAATCCTTCAATTCCGACAGCATGATTGAGGTTACTCGGCTGTGGGGATTTAAGGATTTGCTGAAACGGCTGACATGAGCGAAGTCGGCGAGCGGCAGGTGAGAGATGTTCAGACGGAGAGCACTGGTAGAGGTGAGTGGGCCGGCAGGTGAGAGATGTTCAGACGGAGAGCACTGGTAGAGGTGAGCGGGCCGGCAGAAGGAGCTGAAGTGGCGGCCAGTTCCACTGTAGGGTCCAGGCGGCCGCTCGCAGCTCCCGAGCTGCTTCTATCCCCGGCTACAATACAGTGGCTCCGCATCCGGAGCGCCACAGCAGCGGTGAGTGAGTGAGTTACTGGCATTATCCCGACACCCTCCTTCTCAACGCTCCTGCCCTCCCCACAACTTTAACCCCTGGAACAGACTCTCCACACACTGTGAAAGGAACTCTCCCCCAATTGGTCCCTTGAACAAGTGTTGTCATTCAATAAGATGACAACTGATTCAACTTGTCCCCGGTGTGACAATAGACAATAGGTGCAGGAGTAGGCCATTCGGCCCTTTGAGCCAGCACCGCTGCTCCTGTTTTTTTCACCCTCTCTCCTCCTGCCATCACCCTTCACCCCCCACCCATTCAGTAAATCAGAATAAAGGAGACTTGGAAACCTTGGGCAAATTGAATTGTTACTGTCTTTATTTTTATTTTTTATTTTTACGGAGAGAACAATCTGCGCATGCGCAGTTTAAGGTTTGTTTTCAAAGCCGACTGACTGCCTACCCTGAGTAATCACTCACGTCACGTGCCTTCCTTCCACTCTACCAGCCGTCATGTACAACAAATAATCCTCCGTCATATTCACCACCTCCAACGTGACCCCACCACTCGCCACATCTTCCCATCTCCTACCCTGCCTGCTTTCCGCAGAGACCGCTCCCTCCGTAACTCCCTGGTCAAATCGTCCCTTCCCACCCGAACCACCCCTTCTCCTGGCACTTCCCCTTGCAACCGCAAGAAATGCTACACTTGTCGCTTTACCTCCCCCCTTGACTCCATTCACGGACCTAAACAGTCTTTCCAGGTGCGGCAGAGGTTCACCTGCACCTCCTCCAACCTCATCTATTACATCCGCTGCTCTAGGTGTCAGCTGCTCTACATCGGTGAGATCAAGCGTAAGCTTGGCGATCGCTTCGCCCAACACCTCCGCTCGGTTCACATTAACCAACCCGATCTCCCGGTGGCTCAGCACTTCAACTCCCCCTCCCATTCCCAATCCGACCTTTCTGTCCTGGGCCTCCTCCATGGCCAGAGTGAGGACCACCATAAATTGGAGGAGCAGCAACTCATATTTTGTTTGGGCCGTTTACACCCCAGCGGTTTGAACATTGACTTCTCCAATATCAGGTAGTCCTTACTTTCTCCTCCCCTTCTCAGCTCTCCCTCAGCCCACTGGCTCCACCTCTTCCTTTCTTCCCCCCACCCCCCCCCCCGCCCTCCAGAGGGGCCGCTGTCCTGTGTACGGCTGCCCAGCCAGCAGCTGTCTGTCTTTTCATCGTTTTATTTTTAGTTAGTTAAAGTGTTTTGTTTGGAGGTCTAGACTTTTTTATGTGGGGGTGGGGGGAACAGAAACTGCCTTTCAGGGTCCCTACCTGGTCGGAGAGGCAGCTTTTCTCCGGGCTGCAGCTTTGACCCGTCCCCGCAGTTACCAGCGGGCCTGGAGCGGCGTTTCCTGTCGGGGACCGCCCACAACCTCGGCTTCGGCGGCGGCACAGCGCTGGAGCGCTATCGTGGAGCGGGCGATGCCTTGCCTGGGTCACCGCGCTGGAGATCCGGTGAGCTGAAGAACCGCCGGGAACAGCATCGTGGAGCTGCGGGGCTGTGGAGCGACCAGCTGCGGGCGGCGGCGCTGAACTTTACACCGGGAGCCTGGGATCTCGTGACGAGATCACCAGTAGTGGAGCTCCAACCGGCGCGGCCTTGTCGGCTTCGGAAGCCGCGGCCTCCAGTACGGAAGCGGCCGTTCCAGGGTTCCCAAGCCGCGGAGAGGACTCTCCCGACGCCGGAGCAACATCACCCGGCGACAATGGCCTGGAACATCGTGCCTCCGTAGAGACAACTGTGGAGGCCTCAATAGGCCCAACTATGGGTGAACTGGGGTTGGGGACTGGACTTTGTGCCTTCCCTCATAATGGGAACCATTGTGGGGGGATGATTTTTATGTTTAGAACTCTTATTAATGTTATGTCTGTTCTTTCTTTATGTGTTGCAAAATGGCAATAAGCTTTTCACTACACCTAGTGTGTATGTGACTAATAAAATACCTTTGATACATCAGTCTGAAGAAGGGTTTCGGCCCAAAACATTGCCTACTTCCTTCGCTCCATAGATGCTGCCTCACCCGCTGAGTTTCTCCAGCATTTTTGTCTACCTTCAAGTTTCCTTCAGCAGAGAACTGACAAAGGGTGTTCGATATTTAAGGTTGAATTTGAGCCATGGCTGGGGACATCTGTCATTCTACAGACTTTATTAATAGACTTTACATTCTGTGTTCACTTATAATTGTAAGCGACTGTTGTCCCCTCTATCTCTGCTTGTTGTGTTCCAGATTTGTCAACTGTGCCAGAAATGAGGAGGAACAAAACCTTGTTGCCTTCCAGCACCGGGGCAACATTTACTACAGGACCTGCAAGCCGGTTGCTCCTCACTGTGAGTTGCTGGTGTGGTACGGTGATGAATATGCCAAGGAGCTGGGAATCACATGGACCACAATGTGGATGTCAAACCAAGACCCAAAATGTGCATTCCTTTTCTTCCAGAGGATTCTGCACAAATCAGGGAACTGCAGGCAAACTTTAATTGTGTGGAAGGAACTGCAGATGCT
>JAWMAR010003877.1:0-57500 GCA_036785375.1 Leucoraja ocellata
GGGGGGGGGGGGAGCCTTGGGGAACGCCTTGTATGTGTATATGTGTGTGTGTGCGTGGGTGTGCATGTATATGTGTGAATGTAGATTGGTACTCATAAATATATTCACACACACAAACATAAAATGTTCTAATTTAAGATATTGTTATTTAATTATATACATATATAATAAGCAAGAAAATAAGTTCAGTATATAACAAAATATAATACAATTCCAGAAGGCTTTCGACAAGGTCCCACATAAGAGATTAGTATACAAACTTAAAGTACACGGCATTGGGGGTTCAGTATCGATGTGGATAGAGAACTGGCTGGCAAACAGGAAGCAAAGAGTAGGAGTAAACGGGTCCTTTTCACAATGGCAGGCAGTGACTAGTGGGATACCACAAGGCTCAGTGCTGGGACCCCAGCTATTTACAATATATATTAATGATCTGGATGAGGGAATTGAAGGCAATATCTCCATATTTGCGGATGACACTAAGCTGGGGGCAGTGTTAGCTGTGAGGAGGATGCTAGGAGACTGCAAGGTGACTTGGATAGGCTGGGTGAGTGGGCAAATGTTTGGCAGATGCAGTATAATGTGGATTAATGTGAGGTTATCCACTTTGGTGGCAAAAACGGGAAAGCAGACTATTATCTAAATGGTGGCCGATTGGGAAAGGGGGAGATGCAGCGAGACCTGGGTGTCATGGTACACCAGTCATTGAAAGTAGGCATGCAGGTGCAGCAGGCAGTAAAGAAAGCGAATGGTATGTTAGCTTTCATTGCAAAAGGATTTGAGTATAGCAGCAGGGAGGTTCTACTGCAGTTGTACAGGGTCTTGGTGAGACCACACCTGGAGTATTGCGTACAGTTTTGGTCTCCAAATCTGAGGAAGGACATTATTGCCATAGAGGGAGTGCAGAGAAGGTTCACCAGACTGATTCCTGGTATGTCAGGACTGTCTTATGAAGAAAGACTGAATAGACTTGGTTTATACTCTCTAGAATTTAGGAGACTGAGAGGGGATCTTATAGAAACTTACAAAATTCTTAAGGGGTTGGACAGGCTAGATGCAGGAAGATTGTTCCCGATGTTGGGGAAGTCCAGGACAAGGGGTCACAGCTTAAGGATAAGGGGTAAATCCTTAAAACCGAGATGAGAAGAACTTTTTTCACACACTTAGTGGTGAATCTCTGGAACTCTCTGCCACAGAGGGTAGTTGAGGCCAGTTCATTGGCTATATTTAAGAGGGAGTTAGATGTGGCCCTTGTGGCTAAGGGGACCAGGGGGTATGGAGAGAAGGCAGGTACGGGATACTGAGTTGGATGATCAGCCATGATCATATTGAATGGTGGTGCAGGCTCGAAGGGCCGAATGGCCTACTCCTGCACCTAATTTCTATGTTTCTATGTTTGTATTATATAATATAATAATTATATATTATATATTATATAATATATAATATAAACATAACATACAGAATTTATTGTCTCATTTTATATATATACACACACACATATATATATATATATATATATATATACACATTTACATATATATATCTATATACATACACATTTACATATATATATATCTATATACATACACGCACGCGCACACACGCACACACACACGTAGACACACTCATGCGCACACACACACACACACACACACACACACACACACGTACACACATACACAGACACACACACACACACGTATGCACACTCACGCACACACACACACACACACACGTACACACACACACACACACACACACACGTAGACACACTCATGCACACACACATACACAGACACACACACACGTACACACATACACAGACACACACGTATGCACACTCACGCACACACACACACACACGTACACACACACACGTACACACGTATGCACACTCACGCACACACACACACGCACACACACACGCGCGCGCACACACGCGCGCGCACACGCACACGCACACACCTACACCTACACCTACACACACACACACCGATCTAAACATCTGATCTAAAGAAGGCCAATGCCAACATTTCTCTCTCGTGCTGTGGGATGTTTCACCGAATGGAAGGGGTTGGTCAAACAGGTTAAGGGGTTTGTGCTGTTATTTCTCTGCAGGACACACCGAGAAGAAGGTTGTGGGCAATATAGCATTCCGTCTCTCTCACTTCAACATCAACTTCACATCAATGAAACCCTATTTCACACCAGGAGCTCGGTTTTATATTCCGGTACAAATGTCTCTATTATGGAATGTTCTTTCTGTGTGTGTGACTGGGTGTGTGTGTGTGTCCCCGCATGTGTGTGTGACTGTGTGTGTGTGTGTCCCCGCGTGTGTGTGCGTGTGTGTGAGTGTGTGTGTGTGTCCGCGTGTGTGTGTGCGTGTGACTGTGTGGGTGTGCCCGAGTATGTGTGTGTGTGTGCGTGTGACTGTGTGTGTGTATGCCCGCGTATGTGTGCGTGTGACTGTGTGGGTGTGCCCGCGTGTGTGTGTGTGTGCGTGTGAGTGTGTGTATGCCCGCATATGTGCGTGCGTGTGACTGTGTGTGTGTGTCCCCATATGTGAGTGTTTGCGTGTGAGTGTGTGTGTGTGCGTGTGAGTGTGTGTGTGCCCGCGTACGTGTGTGTGCATGTGAGTGTGTGTGTGTGCCCGCGTATGTGTGTGCGTGTGACTGTGTGTGTTTGCGTGTGAGTGTGTGTGTGTGCCCGCGTATGTGTGTGTGTGTGACTGTGTGTATGCCCGCGTATGTGTGTGTGTGTGCGTGTGAGTGTGTGTGTGCCCGCGTATGTGTGTGTGTGACTGTGTGTATGCCCGCGTGTGTGTGTGTGTGCGTGTGAGTGTGTGTGTGTCTGCGTAGGTGTGTATGTGCGTGTGTGTGACTGTGTGGGTGTGCCTATGTCTGTGTCAGTGTCAGTGTGTGGCCTTGGGACATGACCTTATGCCATGACCATATGACCTTATGACCTTATGCCATGACCATATGACCTTAAGACATGACCATATGCCATGACTGTATGACTTCAGGACATGACCTTTTGACCTTATGCCATGACCATATAGAAACATAGAAATTAGGTGCAGGAGTAGGCCATTCGGCCCTTCGAGCCTGCACCATTCGCCATTCAATATGATCATGGCTGATCATCCAACTCAGTATCCCGTACCTGCCTTCTCTCCATACCCCCTGATCCCCTTAGCCACAAGGGCCACATCTAACTCCCTCTTAAATATAGCCAATGAACTGGCCTCAACTACCCTCTGTGGCAGAGAGTTCCAGAGATTCACCACTCTCTGTGTGAAAAAAGTTCTTCTCATCTCGGTTTAAAGGATTTCCCCCTTATCCTTAAGCTGTGACCTTAGGACATGACCTTATGACCTTGGGACATGACCTTATGCCATGACCTTATGACATGGTTATATGACCTTAAGACATAACCTTATGCCATGACCATATGACCTTAGGACCTGACCTTATGACCTTATACCATGCTGATATGACCTTAGGACAAGACCATATGACCTTAGGACATGACCTTATGCCATGCTCATTTGACCTTGTGACAAGACCTGATGACCATATGACATTGTTAGCCTTGATCACGAGGCATTGGCTGAAGGATGCGTTGACCTTCCACGTTGCGCTACTCTACAGATCTCCGTGACTTATCCCAATGGATCCCCCGCCATCAACGTGTCGCTCCATGTCAACATCTCCATCCTAGAGGAAGTGGTGATCAAGGGTTCGATTGGAGGGACGACGGACAATCTCGGCGAGATGACCTTCTCGTTGACGGTTCCTGTGAACGCGCGCATTCTCAACGTCACGGTACACGTTGCCTCGACTAGCTCTCGACCGAGGATCAGGGCGTGGGGGCCTTATTGAAACTTCCCGTTTAGATCAGAGATACAGTGTGGACTCAGGCCCTTTGGCCCACCGTGTCCACACCCACCAGCGATCCCCGCACACTATCGCTATCCAAGACTATGCACAATTCGTTACATTTATACTGAGCCAATAAACCTAGACACCCTGTACGTCTTTGGAGTGTGGGAGGAATCCAGAGATCTCGGAGAAACATAGAAACATAGAAACATAGAAATTAGGTGCAGGAGTAGGCCATTCGGCCCTTCGAGCCTGCACCATTCGCCATTCAATATGATCATGGCTGATCATCCAACTCAGTATCCCGTACCTGCCTTCTCTCCATACCCCCTGATCCCCTTAGCCACAAGGGCCACATCTAACTCCCTCTTAAATATAGCCAATGAACTGTGGCCTCAACTACCCTCTGTGGCGGAGAGTTCCAGAGATTCACCACTCTCTGTGTGAAAAAATTTCTTCTCATCTCGGTTTTAAAGGATTTCCCCCTTATCCTTAAGCTGTGACCCCTTGTCCTGGAGTTCCCTAACATCGGGAACAATCTTCCTGCATCTAGCCTGTCCAACCCCTTAAGAATTTTGTAAGTTTCTATAAGATCCCCTCTCAATCTCCTACATTCTAGGGAGTATAAACCAAGTCTATCCAGTCTTTCTTCATAAGACAGTCCTGACATCCCAGGAATCAGTCTGGTGAACCGTCTCTGCACTCCCTCTATGGCAATAATGTCCTTCCTCAGATTTGGAGACCAAAACTGTACGCAATATTCCAGGTGTGGTCTCACCAAGACCCTGTACAACTGCAGTAGAACCTCCCTGCTCCTATACTCAAATCCTTTTGCAACGAAAGCTAACATACCATTCGCTTTCTTTACTGCCTGCTGCACCTGCATTGCCTACCTTCAATGACTGGTGTACCATGACACCCAGGTCTCGCTGCATCTCCCCTTTTCCTAGTCGCCCACCATTTAGATAATAGTCTGCTCCTATACTCAAATCCTTTTGCAATGAAAGCTAACATACCATTCGCTTTCTTTACTGCCTGCTGCACCTGCATGCCTACCTTCAATGACTGGTGTACCATGACACCCAGGTCTCGCTGCATCTCCCCCTTTCCCAATCGGCCACCATTTAGATAATAGTCTGCTTTCCCGTTTTTGCATTAACGATGGTGATAGATATTGCCCTCCATTCAGATTCAGATTCAATTTTAATTGTCGTTGTCAGTGTACAGTACAGAGACAACGAAATGCATTCACTCCATCCGTTCACAGATATTTGTCCTGGCCCCTATGCAGAGCGAGGTTGCTGACCCCTGCTGTAAACTAAATTTCCTCCCTCTCCTCATGCGCAGGCCAGCGCTGGATGTGCGTCGGGCGAGACGGTGAAGCACAGGACGGTGAAGAAACACGAGTCTGACAGTGGGAGGTATCTGTCCATCAATGTACCTCAAGCACTCCTGTACCCTGAAGATGTCATCACTGTCAACCTTACGGCTCTGGGTCTGCACTGTGACGATGATGTCCAGTACTTCTATTACATGGTTAGTCCCTAAAACTTTCACGGAACCTTTTGGTGTGTGGGAATCAAGTGTTTCATTATAATAAATAATAATAATAATAATTTTATTTATAGAGCACTTTAAAACAAACATAGCTGCAACAAAGTGCTGTACATCACTAATCATTGCCAAAAAAGTTAATACACACCAAAAATAACAATCAAAAGAAATAGTAGGAAAAGACACGCGAAATAAAGAAACATCAAAAACACCACAAACAGAAGCAAAGCCTCAGGCATGGTCAAAAGCCAGGTCATTTGTCCCAGATAGAACAATGGAATTCTTCCTTGCAGCAACACAACAGAATATGTCCGCATAGTACACTGTCACTGTATGTCATGTTGTTACTTGTGGGTGGAGCACCAAGGCAAATTCCTTGTATTTACTAGAATGTTGCCTGGGTTTCAGCAACTAAGTTACAGAGAAAGGTTGAACAAGTTTTGTTCAGAGGAGATTTACTAGAATGTTGCCTGGGTTTCAGCAACTTGATAGAGGTTTTTAAAATGATAAGCTTTTCCCACGGTGTACAAGTTTGGTCGCCCAATTATAGGAAGGATCTCAACAGAATAGAGAGAGTACAGAGGAGATTTACTAGAATGTTGCCTGGGTTTCAGCAACTAAGTTACAGAGAAAGGTTGAACAAGTTAGGGCTTTATTCTTTGGAGCGCAGAAGGCTAAGGGGGGACTTGATAGAGGTTTTTAAAATGATGAGAGGGATAGACAGAGTTGACGTGGAAAAGCTTTTCCCACTGAGAGTAGGGAAGATTCAAACAAGAGGACATGACTTGAGAATTAAGAGACTGAAGTTTAGGGGTAACATGAGGGGGAACTTCTTTACTCAGAGAGTGGTAGCTGTGTGGAATGAGCTTCCAGTGAAGGTGGTGGAGGCAGGTTCGTTTTTATCATTTAAAAATAAATTGGATAGTTATATGGATGGGAAGGGAATGGAGGGTTATGGTCTGAGCGCAGGTATATGGGACTAGGGGAGATTATGTGTTCGGCACGGACTAGAAGGGTCGAGATGGCCTGTTTCCGTGCTGTAATTGTTATATGGTTATATGGTACACTGTAAAGTACACTGTCACTGTATGTCCTGTTGTTACTTGTGGGCGGAGCACCAAGGCAAATTCCTTGTATGTGAATACTTGGCCAATAAACTTACTTACTTACAAGAACAATATAACAAAAGACAAAATAAAATTTCAGTGGGTGCATAGGCATAGACAATAGGTGCAGCAAGAGGCCATTCGGCCCTTCGAGCCTGCACCGCCATTCATTGTGATCGTGGCTGATCATCCACAATCAGTAACCCGTGCCTGCCTTCTCCCCGTACAGTGCATTCAGAAAGTATTCAGACCCCTTCACTTTTTCCACATTTTGTTACGTTACTGCCTAAAAGCCCTGTCCCACGGTACGAGTTCATTCCAAGACCTCTCCCGAGTTTTCCCTGATTCGAACTCGGAGATTTACGGTAATAACCATATAACCATATAACAATTACAGCACGGAAACAGGCCACCTCGACCCTTCTAGTCCGTGCCGAACACATAATCTCCCCTAGTCCCATATACCTGCGCTCAGACCATAACCCTCCATTCCCTTCCCATCCATATAACTATCCAATTTATTTTTAAATGATAAAAACGAACCTGCCTCCACCACCTTCACTGGAAGCTCATTCCACACCGCCACCACTCTCTGAGTAAAGAAGTTCCCCCTCATGTTACCCCTAAACTTCAGTCCCTTAATTCTCATGTCATGTCCCCTTGTTTGAATCTTCCCTACTCTCAGTGGGAAAAGCTTTTCCACGTCAACTCTGTCTATCCCTCTCATCATTTTAAAGACCTCTATCAAGTCCCCCCTTAACCTTCTGCGCTCCAGAGAATAAAGCCCTAACTTGTTCAACCTTTCTCTGTAACTTAGTTGCTGAAACCCAGGCAACATTCTAGTAAATCTCCTCTGTACTCTCTCTATTTTGTTGACATCCTTCCTATAATTAGGCGACCAAAATTGTACACCATACTCCAGAATTGGCCTCACCAATGCCTTGTACAATTTTATCATTACATCCCAGTAATGGCCGCTCGTCGGTACTCGGGGCTCTCGTGGACATTTTTCAAAATGTTGAAAAATCTTCACGAGTCTTTCCGTGCTTCCCTGCCGTTAGCGAGTCTTCCCGAGTACCTGCCGTTAGCGTTACGAGCTGCTAAGAGACGTCCCCGAGCTCCGACGTACCCGCTACGTTCATTCTCCGTGCTTACCACGAGTTTGATTTTTTTCAACTCGGGGGAGCTCTTGGAATGAACTCGTACAGTGGGACAGGGCTATTCTAAAATGGATTCAATCATGTTTTTAATCATCAATCTACACACAAAACCCATAATAAAAAAAACAAAAACAGGTGTTTAGAAATGTTTGCAATCAGAAATAAATTACTGAAATATCACATTTACATAAGTATTCAGACCCTTTGCTATGACACTCAATATTGAGTTCAGGTTCATCCTGTTTCCATTGATTATCCTTGAGATGTTTCTACAACTTGTTTGGAGTCCACCAGTGGTAAATTAAATTGGTTGTACATGATTTGGAAAGGTACCCACCTGTCTATATAAGGTCCTACAGTTGACAGTGCATGTCAGAGCAAAAACCAAGCCATGAACACAAAGGAATTGTCCGTAGACCTCCGAGACAGGATTGTGTCGAGACACAGATCTGGGGAAGGGTATAAAACAATTTCTGCAGCACCGCAGGTCCTGAAGAGCACAGTGGCCTCTGTCATTCTTAAATGGAAGAACTTTAGAACCACCAGAACTCTTTGTAGAGTTGGATGCTGACAGTGGAGGAGGCCCAGGACAGAAAGGTCAGTGTGGGAATCTGAAGGGGAATTAAAGTGTTTAGCATCCGGGTGATCAGGTAGGCTTAGGTGGACTGAGCGAAAGGTTCAGCGAAACTAAACCCAAACCCAACCCACAACCCAACCCCAACCCAACCCACCCCAACCACAACCCAACCCCACCCAACCCCACCCAAACCCAACCCCAACCCAACCCCAACCCAACCCCAACCCCAACCCAAACCCAAACCCAACCCCAACCCCACCGCACAACACCCAACCCAACCCCAACCCAACCCCAACCCAACCTAACCCAACCCCCAACCCAAAAACCCAACACAACCCAAACCCAACTCAACCTCAACCCCCAAACCAAACCCAACCCCAACCCCAACCCAACCCCAACCCCAACCCAACCCCAACCCAACCCCAACCCAACCCCAACCCCAACCCAACCCCAACCCAACCCCAACCCAACCCCAACCCAACCCCAACCCAACCCCAACCCAACCCCAACCCAACCCCAACCCCAACCCCAACCCCAACCCCAACCCCAACCCCAACCCCACCGCACAACAACCCTAACCCAAACCCTAACCCAAACCCTAACCCAAACCCTAACCCAAACCCTAACCCAAACCCTCAACCCAAACCCAACCCCCAACCCAAACCCAACCCAAACCCAACACAACCCAAACCCAACCCAATCCCCAAAACCCAACCCTCAACCCCACACAACCAAAACCCAAACCCAACCCCACCCAACCCAATCCAAACCCAATCCCAAACAACACCCAACCCAACCCCAACCCCAAACCCAACCAAACCCCAACCCCAACCCAACCCCAACCCAACCCCAACCCAACCCCAACCCAACCCCAACCCAACCCCAACCCAACCCCAACCCAACCCCAACCCAACCCCAAACCCCAACCAAACCCCAACCAAACCCCAACCAAACCCCAACCCCAACCCCAACCCCAACCCCAACCCCGCCCCAACCCCACCCCAAACCCACCCCAAACCCACCCCAAACCCACCCCAAACCCACCCCAAACCCACCCCAAACCCACCCCAAACCCACCCCAAACCCACCCCAAACCCACCCCAAACCCACCCCAAACCCACCCCAACTCCACCCCAACTCCACCCCAACTCCACCCCAACTCCACCCCCAACCCACCCCACCCCACAACCCAACCCCCAACCCAACCCCCAACCCAACCCCCAACCCAACCCCCAACCCCCAACCCCCAACCCGCCCTGATGGTTCTTGTGTTGCCCTGTGCAGGTACTCGGTAAGGGCAGGACGCTGGACATCCAAAGGGTGGAGAAAAGGTCCGAGACCTCGTTTGAGCTGCTCATCACCGCGGCCATGGTGCCATATTTCCGCATCGTGGCTTATTACCCCCTGAACGTGGGAGGAAGGTGGAGCATTGTGGCCGACTCGGTGCGTGTGGAAGCAGAGAGTCTATGTTACACCAAGGTGGGGTCTCACACCATCCTGTTTACCATGTACGGGGGCAACAATATAGATTGGGGGAACTGAGGGGTGTGGGGGACTGGCGGAGCGGAGGAAGACTTAAACTGTGGCCCCTGGTTCTGGACTCCCCAACATCGGGAACATGTTTCCTGCCTCTAGCGTGTCCAAACCCTTAATAATGAGAATGTGGGATAAAGGTCTTCCTTTGTTGGGGTGTGTGTGGGTGGGGGTGGGGTGGGAGGGAGGGGGCAACTTTTAAATCTCTCCCTGCACGGGAGACCCGACCTTTTCCTTGTCGGGTCTCCGTTGTCGTTGGGGCTGCAACGAGGAGCGGCCTCCAACAGGAGAAGACCGGGGGCTCTGGTGCCGACGACTCACCGTCACCGTCGCGGAGCTGGCCGAGTCCGGAGCGGGTGGAACGGTGGTGGAGCGCTGCTGCTGCTGCGGCCCGACCTCCGGAGATTCGGAGGCTGCAACTGCGGGTCTGGCGGACGGCAGCACCGGGAGCCTGCGGGTCCCTGGAGGGAGACCGCTTTTCATGGCTCCCGCAACGGCGACTTCTCCCGCCCGAGTTGCGGGGTTGAAGAGCTCCTGGAGCGGGGCCTGACATCACCGCCCCGCGCGGCTTGGAATGGCCACGGGACTCTGCGAGCGCACGCCGGGGGCTCTAACACCAAGACCCGGTGTGCGACCTCGCACCACCCGGCGTGGCTTTAATGGCCGCGGGACAATCGCCATCGCCAGCCGGGGGCTTTGACTTTGACTCTGACATCGGGGGGGGGGGGGGGAGTGCAGTGGAGAGATAAGTTTTTTTGGCCTTCCATCACAGCGATGTGATGGATGTTTATGTAAATTATGTTGTGTCTTGGGTCTATTTGTTTGTAATGTATGGCTGCAGAAACGGCATTTCGTTTGGACCTCAAGGGGTCCAAATGACAATTAAATTGAATTGAAATGAATTGAATTCCTGTGTCGAACATGATGCCAAGACAAACTGATCTCCTCTACCTGATGTGATCCATGGCCCTCCATTCCCTGCGTAGCCATGTGTCTATCTAAGAGCCTCTTAAACGCCACTATCGTATATCTGCCTCCACCACCGATTGTTGGAGTGGACACAATGGGGTGAAGGACCTGTTTTCCTCCCACATCCGAGGTTTGTATTTCAATTGGCCCTCATAAATTTACAGCCTCTGTAAATTGCCTGCTAGTGTTTAGTGAATGGATGTGAAATTAGTAACATGGAGCAAGTGTGAGCGGTGGGCTGAAGGGTCTGTTTCCGTGCTGTATCTCTAAACTAAACTAAATTGGTGTATAAGATAGTGTTAGTGTGCGGGGTGATCAGAGTTTCCAACTTCCTCACACCCAAATAATGGACAAAAGGTTAAAATACGGGACTAAATCCTCACGGCAATTTGTTGACCGACTGGGTCGTGTCTGGGTGAATGATGAGTTGGCCCCGGGTGCTGGGCTGTACACAAAGTCCAGCCGGCGGGGCCAGCGGTGAGGAGTTTTGGCCGGGGGCCTCGTGCAAAGTCCGGCGCCCCGTCCAACTCATGAACCGATGATCGGCCACGAGAAGGTGGTGTCGGCGGTCAGCGAAGGTCCGAAGGTCGGACAGCTGGGCCGGGCTGCCAACCGACCGACGGGGCCACGGGCGAGGCGCTGCTGCTGCTGCTGCTGCTGCTGCTGCACTCCACGGGATGCACTATGTCAGGACGGGTGAGGCGGGGCCGGACGACCAGACAGTCCCCTCGACCCGAGTAGTAGTGGTCAAATACAGGACAAGGGCGGTCCCGTACGGGACAAATCAATTTAGCCCAATATACGGGACGTCCCGGCTAATAGGCGTGATCAATGATTGGCGCAGACTCGGTGGGCTGAACGGCGCTGACTTTAACATCGTGGGGTCCTGGGACCCTTTGCCGGGGGTCGCCAGCGTGAACCTCCACCCAGCGTGGCCTGTGGACATCGGGAGCCGCAGACTCTGGTGGAAGTTGGCCGACGAGAGGTTCCTGGCGAGAGGGCGTGAACATCGGGCCACCCGTAGCGGCGACTATGAGGTGCTCGGCAGGCCCCGACCACGGGTGAACATTGAGGAACATCAGTGAGAAGGTTCACAAAAAAGCTGGAGAAACTCAGCGGGTGCAGCAGCATCTATGGAGCGAAGGAAATAGGCAACATTTCGAGTATAGAAGTTGGGATGTAATGTTAAAATTGTACACGGCATTGGTGAGGCCAATTCTGGAGTATGGTGTACAATTTTGGTCGCCTAATTATAGGAAGGATGTCCACAAAATAGAGAGAGTACAGAGGAGATTTACTAGAATGTTTCCTGGGTTTCAGCAACTAAGTTACAGAGAAAGGTTGAACAAGTTAGGGCTTTATTCTTTGGAGTGCAGAAGGTTAAGGGGGGACTTGATAGAGGTTTTTAAAATGATGAGAGGGATAGACAGAGTTGATGTGGAAAAGCTTTTCCCACTGAGAGTAGGGAAGATTCAAACAAGGGGACATGACTTGAGAATTAAGGGACTGAAGTTTAGGGGTAACATGAGGGGGAACTTCTTCTTATTTTTTTTATTCAAATCGTTTGCTATGTCGCTCTTCAAGGAGATGCTAAATGCATTTCGTTGTCTCTGTACTGTACACTGACAATGACAATTAAAATTGAATCTGAATCTGAATCTGAATCTTTACTCAGAGAGTGGTAGCTGTGTGGAATGAGCTTCCAGTGAAGGTGGTGGAGGCAGGTTCGTTTTTATCATTTAAAAATAAATTGGATAGTTATAATGATGGGAAGGGAATGGAGGGTTATGGTCTGAGCGCAGGTATATGGGACTAGGGGAGATTATGTGTTCGGCACGGACTAGAAGGGTCGAGATGGCCTGTTTCCGTGCTGTAATTGTTATATGGTTATATGGGCCGAAACCCTTCTTCAGACATCAGTGAGGAGGTTGAATGGACTTTGGTTTCTTCCCTCACAGTGGGGAACTTTAGTGCTGCTGCGGGGATGTTTGTGTTGTGGTCTACTGTGTTGTGTTTTTTTTTATTTTCATTTTTTGTATGACTGTAAGGGAAAAATAATTTTGTTGTCTCTTCATTGAAGACAATGACAAATAAATTCAAACCAAATCAAATCAAATCGATTCCCAGTTTCAGGTGCATGCGGTGTCACACCTGCCCGATCTTGACCAGCTCCAGCTGACGGTCCTGTCTGACACTACAGCCCAGATCTTCGTGAAGACCACGGATGTGAGGCTGAAGGCTTCGGAGGAAGACGACTCCATCACTCACAGGAGGGTAAGGTCACCACGGACACTGCAGAGAGACCGTCTCTATGACTGTGTGTCTGTGTGTCTGTGTGTCTGTGTGTCTGTGTGTCTGTGTGTCTGTGTGTCTGTGTGTCTCTGTGTGTGTGTGTCTCTGTGTCTCTCTGTGTGTGTGTGTCTCTGTGTCTCTCTGTGTGTGTGTGTCTCTGCGTGTGTGTGTGTGTCTCTGCGTGTGTGTGTGTGTGTCTGTGTGTGTGTGTCTCTGTGTCTGTGTCTCTTTGTATCCGTGTCTCTGTGTCTCTGTGTCTGTGTGTGTGTGTGTGTGTCTCCGTGTCTCTGTGTGTGTGTGTCTGTGTGTGTGTGTGTCTCTGTGTCTCTGTGTCTCTGTGTCTCTGTGTCTCTGTGTCTCTGTGTCTCTGTGTCTCTGTGTCTCTGTGTCTCTGTGTCTCTGTGTCTCTGTGTGTGATAGACTCCTGCACCTAATTTCTATGTTTCTATACACTCTATCCAGGCTCCAGCGAGCTACTCTATTCACTGTACCTCGGTACACGTGACAATCGTAAACTAAGCTAGAAATAAAAATGAAAACCAAGAGATTGTTGTGATAAGCTGCTCTGTGTTTGGCTCAGGTATTTGAAGATCTGAATTCGACCGATATTGGTCTGTCACCTGGAGGTGGCAGTAATCCTGCAAATGTCTTCAAGGATTCTGGATTAATCTTCAGCTCCAATCTAATGACGCCATCTCCAGAGCCAGATGGTAAGAGGAGGTCAAATGACTCCCCGTTTAGCTCAGCACGGTGGCGCTGCGGTAAAATCGCTGCCTTACAGCGCCAGAGACGCGGGTTCGATCCTGACCAGGGGTGCTTGTCTGTGCGGAGTTTGTACGTTCTCCCCGTGACCTGCGTGGGTTTTCATCAGGTCATCAGTGATGGGAGTAGAATTAGGCCATTCGGCCCATCTTAACACAGCTTAAGGATAAGGGGGAAATCCTTTAAAACCGAGATGAGAATAACTTTTTTCACACAGAGAGTGGTGAATCTCTGGAACTCTCTGCCACAGAGGGTAGTTGAGGCCACAGTTCATTGGCTATATTTAAGAGGGAGTTAGATGTGGCCCTTGTGGCTAAGGGGATTAGGGGGTATGGAGAGACTTGGTTTATACTCTCTAGAATTTAGGAGATTGAGAGGGGATCTTATAGAAACTTACAAAATTCTTAAGGGGTTGGACAGGCTAGATGCAGGAAGATTGTTCCCGATGTTGGGGAAGTCCAGGACAAGGGGTCACAGCTTAAGGATAAGGGGGAAATCCTTTAAACCCGAGATGAGGAGAACTTTTTTCACACAGAGAGTGGTGAATCTCTGGAACTCTCTGCCACAGAGGGTAGTTGAGGCCACAGTTCATTGGCTATATTTAAGAGGGAGTTAGATGTGGCCCTTGTGGCTAAGGGGATTAGGGGGTATGGAGAGAAGGCAGGTACGGGATATTGAGTTGGATGATCAGCCATGATCATATTGAATGGCGGTGCAGGCTCGAAGGGCCGAATGGCCTACTCCTGCACCTAATTTCTATGTTTCTATGTGTCTATGTTTACTCCGCCATTCAATCATGGCTGATCTATCTCTCCCTCCTAACCCCATTCTCCTGCCTTCTCCCCATAACCTCTGACACCTGTACTAATCAAAAATCTACGTGTCTCTGCCTTAAAAATATCCACTGACTTGTGGCCTCCACAGCCGTCTATGGCAATGAATCCCACAGATTCACCACCCTCTGACGAAAGAAATTTCTCCTCATCTCCTTCCTAAACTAACGTCCTTTAATTCTGAGGCTGTGCCCTCTGCTCCTAGACTCTCCCACTAGTGGAAACATCCTCTCCACATCCACTCTATCCAGGCCTTTCACTATTCCATGAGGTCCCCGCTCATTCTTCTAAACCCCTGTGAGTACAGTTTCGCTGAGAACTTTGGTTTCCACTCACACTTGAAAGACGTACAGGTCTGTAGGTTAAATGGCTTGGTGTAAATGTAAATTTATCCCTAGTGTGTGTGGGGCCATGTTAATGTGCGCGGATTGCTGGTCGGTGCAGGCTCGATGGGCCGAACGGCCTGTTTCCCTGCTATAACCATATAACAATTACAGCACGGAAACAGGCCATCTCGGCCCTACAAGTCCGTGCCGAACAAATTTTTTTCCCCCTTAGTCCCACCTGCCTGCACTCATACCATAACCCTCCATTCCCTTCTCATCCATATGCCTATCCAATTTATTTTTAAATGATACCAATGAACCTGCCTCCACCACTTCCACTGGAAGCTCATTCCACACCGCTACCACTCTCTGAGTAAAGAAGTTCCCCCTCATATTACCCCTAAACTTCAGTCCCTTAATTCTGAAGTCATGTCCCCTTGTTTGAATCTTCCCTATTATCAAAGGGAAAAGCTTGTCCACATCAACTCTGTCTATCCCTCTCATCATTTTAAAGACCTCTATCAAGTCCCCCCTTAACCTTCTGCGCTCCAGAGAATAAAGACCTAACTTATTCAACCTATCTCTGTAACTTAGTTGTTGAAACCCAGGCAACATTCTAGTAAATCTCCTCTGTACTCTCTCTATTTTGTTGACATCCTTCCTATAATTGGGCGACCAAAATTGTACATCATACTCCAGATTTGGTCTCACCAATGCCTTGTACAATTTTAACATAAAGACCTAACTTATTCAACCTATCTCTGTAACTTAGTTGTTGAAACCCAGGCAACATTCTAGTAAATCTGCTGTGTGGAAAAAAAAAAATTCAGCGTGGAAACAGGCCCTTCGGCCCACCGAGTCCGCACTGATCAGCGATCCCCGCACGCTAACACTATCCTACACACACTAGGGACAATTTACATTTAATTTACATGTACAGCCAAAAATCTGTAGCCTCCCTTTGATCTGGTATTTTGTTGGTTCACATGCTTGACCAATGGTGTTTTATCATTAATGTTTTATTATTATTAATGTTTAGTATTTCCTGAGTCATTCGTAACTATCACTGTATGTCATAGAAACATAGAAACATAGAAATTAGGTGCAGGAGTAGGCCATTCGGCCCTTCGAGCCGTCACCGCCATTCAATATGATCATGGCTGATCATCCAACTCAGTATCCCGTACCTGCCTTCTCTCCATACCCCCTGATCCCCTTAGCCACAAGGGCCACATCTAACTCCCTCTTAAATATAGCCAATGAACTGTGGCCTCGACTACCTTCTGTGGCAGAGAGTTCCAGAGATTCACCACTCTGTGTGTGAAAAAAGTTCTCCTCATCTCGGTTTTAAAGGATTTCCCCCTTATCCTTAAGCTGTGACCCCTTGTCCTGGACTTCCCTAACATCGGGAACAATCTTCCTGCATCTAGCCTGTCCAACCCTTTAAGAATTTTGTAAGTTTCTATAAGATCCCCTCTCAATCTCCTAAATTCTAGAGAGTATAAACCAAGTCTATCCAGTCTTTCTTCATAAGACAGTCCTGACATCCCAGGAATCAGTCTGGTGAACCTTCTCTGCACTCCCTCTATGGCAATAATGTCCTTCCTCAGATTTGGAGACCAAAACTGTACGCAATACTCCAGGTGTGGTCTCACCAAGACCCTGTACAACTGCAGTAGAACCTCTCTGCTCCTATACTCAAATCCTTTTGCAATGAAAGCTAACGTACCATTCGCTTTCTTTACTGCCTGCTGCACCTGCATGCCTACCTTCAATGACTGGTGTACCATGACACCCAGGTCTCGCTGCATCTCCCCTTTTCCTAGTCGCCCACCATTTAGATAATAGTCTGCTCCTATACTCAAATCCTTTTGCAATGAAAGCTAACATACCATTCACTTTCTTTACTGCCTGCTGCACCTGCATGCCTACCTTCAATGACTGGTGTACCATGACACCCAGGTCTCACTGCATCTCCCCCTTTCCCAATTGGCCACCATTTAGATAATAGTCTGCTTTCCCGTGTTTGCCATGTCATGTTGTTACTTGTGGGCGGAGCACCAAGGCAAATTCCTTGTATGTGAATACTTGGCCAATAAACTTACTTACTTACTTACTTTATCAAGCCACAAGCACCCGGAGAAAACCCACGCAGGTCACGGGGAGAACATACAAACTCGGTACAGACAGCACCCGTAGTCAGGATGGAACCCGGGTCTCTGGCGCTGTGAGGCAGCAACTCTACCGCTGCGCCACCGTGCCACCCCCCACTAACTAATTTTCACTAACCAATGTTTCTTGCCTTCCAGTTTTAAAATTGAAGCAGAGGCAGGAGCCCTTGTGGAGAGATGGTAAGTTTGTTAAACAACATGCTCAGTGGTAGGATCGCAGAAGACTAGCACATGGGGTAATTAGTTTAGAGATACACCCTTTGGCTCGCTGTGCCTGCCCTGACCAGCGATCACCCATTCACACACAAGTCCTACATCATCCCACTTCCTCATCCACTCCCTACACACTAGATGGCAATTTACAGAGGGACTGATTCACTTGCAAACCTGCACGTCTTTGCAGAGTGATACAGCGTGGAAACAGGCCCTTCGACCCTACTTGCCCACACCGGCCAACATGCCCCATCTACACTAGTCCCACCTGCCTGCGTTTGGCCCATATCCCTCCAAACCTGTCCTATCCATGTACCTGTCTAACTGTTTCTTAAACGTTGGGATAGTCCCAGCCTCAACTACCTCCTCTGGCAGCTCGTTCCATACACCCACCACCCTTTGTGTGAAAAAGTCACCCCTCAGATTCCTATTAAATCTTTTCCCCCTTCACCTTGAACCTATGTCCTCTGGTCCTCGATTCCCCTACTCTGGGCAAGAGACTCTGCTTCAATTCAATTCAAGGGCCACATCTAACTCCCTCTTAAATATAGCCAATGAACTGGCCTCAACTACCCTCTTTGGCAGAGAGTTCCAGAGATTCCCTTAGCCACAAGGGCCACGTCTAATATGATCATGGCTGATCATCCAACTCAGTATCCCGTACCTGCCTTCTCTCCATACCCCCTGATCCCCTTAGCCACAAGGGCCACATCTAACTCCCTCTTAAATATAGCCAATGAACTGTGGCCTCAACTACCCTCTGGCAGAGAGTTCCAGAGATTCACCACTCTCTGTGTGAAAAAAGTTCTCCTCATCTCGGTGTTAAAGGATTCCCCCTTATCCTTAAGCTGTGACCCCTTGTCCTGGACTTCCCTAACATCGGGAACAATCTTCCTGCATCTAGCCTGTCCAACCCCTTAAGAAATTTGTAAGTTTCTATAAGATCCCCTCTCAATCTCCTAAATTCTAGAGAGTATAAACCAAGTCTATCCAGTCTTTCTTCATAAGACAGTCCTGACATCCCAGATCTCAACAGATACCCGATCTATTCCTCTCATGATTTTATACACCTCTATAAGATCACCCCTCATCCTCCTGCGCTCCATGGAATAGAGACCCAGCCTGCTCAACCTCTCCCTGTAGCTCACACCCTCTAGTCCTGGCAACATCCTCGTAAAGTTTCCAGAACCCTTTCCAGCTTGACATCACCTTTCCTATAAGATGATGTCCAGAACTTGCAGGGGAGGTTTACAATGTTTATTATTTAATGTCCCTTGTCTAGTCTGAAATAAAGTTCCATTGGATATAAAGATCAGAAGAAATAGAATTGTGTGTGTATTATGATTATATACATCTATATCACATTCATGTATAGAAACATAGAAACATAGAAATTAGGTGCAGGAGTAGAGGCCATTCGGCCCTTCGAGCCTGCACCGCCATTCAATATGACCATGGCTGATCATCCAACTCAGTATCCCGTACCTGCCTTCTCTCCATACCCCCTGATCCCCTTGGCCACAAGGGCCACATCTAACTCCCTCTTAAATATAGCCAATGAACTGTGGCCTCAACTACCCTCTTTGGCAGAGAGTTCCAGAGATTCACCACTCTCTGTGTGAAAAAAGTTCTTCTCATCTCGGTTTTAAAGGATTTCCCCTTTATCCTTAAGCTGTGACCCCTTGTCCTGGACTTCCCTAACATCGGGAACAATCTTCCTGCATCTAGCCTGTCCAACCCCTTAAGAATTTTGTAAGTTTCTATAAGATCCCCTCTCAATCTTCTAAATTCTAGAGAGTATAAACCAAGTCTATCCAGTCTTTCTTCATAAGACAGTCCTGACATCCCAGAAATCAGTCTGGTGAACCGTCTCTGCACTCCCTCTATGGCAATAATGTCCTTCCTCAGATTTGGAGACCAAAACTGTACGCAATACTCCAGGTGTGGTCTCACCAAGACCCTGTACAACTGCAGTAGAACCTCTCTGCTCCTATACTCAAATCCTTTTGCAATGAAAGCTAACATACCATTCGCTTTCTTTACTGCCTGCTGCACCTGCATGCCTACCTTCAATGACTGGTGTACCATGACACCCAGGTCTCGCTGCATCTCCCCCTTTCCCAATCGGCCACCATTTAGATAATAATGTGTGTTTATAAACATTTTATTCTTTAACAAGAATTAACAGAATTATGAACTAACAGAATTATGAATCGAACCCTATATCACGCACAAAAACTGCTCCCCTGCAACGTTGATTACCCTGCGAGTCAGGTCACAGTTTAAGGATAAGGGGGAAATCTTTTAGGACCGAGATGAGGAAAACTTTTTTCACACAGAGTGGTGAATCTGTGGAACTCTCTGCCACACAGGGTAGTTGAGGCCACAGTTCATTGGCTATATTTAAGAAGGAGTTAGATGTGGCCCTTGTGGCTAAAGGGATCAGGGGGTATGGAGAGAAGGCAGGTACGGGATACTGAATTGGATGATCATGATCATATCGAATGGCAGTGCAGGCTCGAAGGGCCGAATGGCCTCTACTCCTGCACCTATTTTCTATGTTTCTATGTCTATGAACTGAACACAATCTCACCAATGTCTTGCATAACTGCAACATGACCTCCCGACTTTGTGTGTAGGAAGGAACTGCAGATGCTGGTTTAATCCATAGATAGATACAAAAGGCCGGAGTAACTCAGCGGGACAGGCAGCATCACTGGAGAGAAGGAATGGGTAGAGACACCTGAAGATGATCTGAAGAAGGGTCTCGACCTGAAACGTCACCCATTCCTTCTCTCCAGAGATGCTGTCCGACCCACTGAGTTATTCCAGCTTTTTGTGTCTATCTTTGGTTAAAACCAGCATCTGCAGTTCCTTCCTACTGATTCAAGGATAGCCTCTATTATTGGCTTCTTGAACAAGCTAGGCTTGAATTCCAGATCTTCCAATCTACCTCGTTGCGGCCCTTGCGCTTTTTTTTGTGTCAATCTCCCAACTTCTATACTCAAATACTGAAGGCCAAAGATAGACACAAAATGCGGGACAGGCAGCATCTGTGGAGGGAAGGAATGGGTGACATTTCGGGTTGAGACCCTTCTTCAAAAGCCTTTTTGACCACATTATGTACCTGCACTCCTAGATCCCTCTGCTCTACAACACCAAGGACTAGAGTGTGTGAGCTACAGGGAGAGGTTGAGCAGGCTGGGACTCTTCCTTGCAGCACAGGAGGATGAGGGGTGATCTTATGGAGCTGTATAAAATCACGAGAGGAATAGATCGGGTATAACCATATAACAATTACAGCACGGAAACAGGCCATCTCGACCCTTCTAGTCCGTGCCGAACACATAGTCTCCCCTAGTCCCATATACCTGCGCTCAGACCATAACCCTCCATTCCCTTCCCGTCCATATAACTATCCAATTTATTTTTAAATGATAAAAACGAACCTGCCTCCACCACCTTCACTGGAAGCTCATTCCACATAGTTACCACTCTCTGAGTAAAGAAGTTCCCCCTCATGTTACCCCTAAACTTCAGTCCCTTAATTCTCATGTCATGTCCCCTTGTTTGAATCTTCCCTACTCTCAGTGGGAAAAGCTTTTCCACGTCAACTCTGTCTATCCCTCTCATCATTTTAAAAACCTCTATCAGGTCCCCCCTTAACCTTCTGCGCTCCAAAGAATAAAGCCCTAACTTGTTCAACCTTTCTCTGTAACTTAGTTGCTGAAACCCAGGCAACATTCTAGTAAATCTCCTCTGTACTCTCTAAATGCACAGAGTCTCTTGCCCAGAGTAGGGGAATCGAGGACCAGAGGACACAGGTTCAAGGTGAAGGGGAAAAGATTTAATAGGAATCTGAGGGGTGACTTTTTCACACAAAGGGTGGTGGGTGTATGGAACAAGCTGCCAGAGGAGGTAGTTGAGGCTGGGACTATCCTAACGTTTAAGAAACAGTTGGACAGGTACATGGATAGGACGGGTTTGGAGGGATATGGACCAAACACAGGATGGGCAAGTGGGACTAGTGTAGATGGGACATGTTGGCCGGTGTGGGCAAGTTGGGCCGAAGGGCCTGTTTCCACACTGTATCACAAAGGATTTGAGTATAGGAGCAGGGAGGTTCTACTGCAGTTGTACAGGGTCTTGGTGAGACCACACCTGGAGTATTGCGTACAGTTTTGGTCTCCAAATCTGAGGAAGGACATTATTGCCATAGAGGGAGTGCAGAGACGGTTCACCAGACTGATTCCTGGGATGTCAGGACTGTCTTATGAAGAAAGACTGGATAGACTTGGTTTATACTCTCTAGAATTTAGAAGATTGAGAGGGGATCTTATAGAAACTTACAAAATTCTTAAGGGGTTGGACAGGCTAGATGCAGGAAGATTGTTCCCGATGTTGGGGAAGTCCAGGACAAGGGGTCACAGCTTAAGGATAAGGGGGAAATGCTTTAAAACCGAGATGAGAAGAACTTTTTTCACACAGAGAGTGGTGAATCTCTGGAACTCTCTGCCACAGAGGGTAGTTGAGGCCACAGTTCATTGGCTATATTTAAGAGGGAGTTAGATGTGGCCCTTGTGGCTAAGGGGATCAGGGGGTATGGAGAGAAGGCAGGTACGGGATACTGAGTTGGATGATCAGCCATGATCATATTGAATGGCGAATGGTGCAGGCTCGAAGGGCCGAATGGCCTACTCCTGCACCTAATTCCTATGTTTCTATGTTTCTATGAATCTGAGGGGTGACTTTTTCACACACAGGGCGGTGGGTGTATGGAACAAGCTGCCAGAGGAGGTAGTTGAGGCTGGGACTATCCCAACATTTAAGAAACAGTTGGACAGGTACATGGATAGGACAGGTTTGGAGGGATATGGGCCAAACACAGGCAGGTGGGACTAGTGTAGATGGGACATGTTGGCCAGTGTTGGGCAAGTTGGGCCAATGGGCCTGTTTCCACACTGTATCACTCTATGACTAGTGTAGATGGGACATGTTGGCCGGTGTGGGCAAGTTGGGCTGAAGGGCCTGTTTCCACACTGTATCACTCTATGACTAGTGTAGCTGGGACATGTTGGCCGGTGTGGGCAAGTTGGGCTGAAGGGCCTGTTTCCACACTGTATCACTCTATGACTAGTGTAGATGGGACATGTTGGCCGTTGTGGGCAAGTTGGGCCAAAGGGCATGTTCCCACACAATGACTGCATGACTCTCCCATTCCCTGTGTAAGTGTGTGAATGGTGGGAGCAGCTGTAAATAAAGTTGAGAGTGAGGGGCCACATGAGATGCTGCAGTAACTTTGATGTCTCTCCACCCCAGGCAATGGACATGCGAAGGTTCGCATCACTCTGAAGGACCCAGGACGACACGAATACGATGGTAACTTTCAGCAAACTCTTTCCAAAACCCGTTCTGGACATTTCTCCGTCCACCTGCTTTGCTTCGTGTTCAGTTTTAGAGATCAGATACAGGCCACCGAGTCCATGCTGACCATCCATCACCCATTCACACCATCTCCATGTTATCCATGTCAGCCATGATCATATTGAATGGCGGTGCAGGCTCGAAGGGCCGAATGGCCTACTCCTGCACCTAATTTCTATGTTTCTATGTTTCTATCCCACTTGCTCATCCACTCCCGACACACATAGAAACATAGAAATTAGGTGCAGGAGTAGGCCATTCGGCCCTTCGAGCCTGCACCATTCGCCATTCAATATGATCATGGCTGATCATCCAACTCAGTATCCCGAACCTGCCTTCTCTCCATACCCCCTGATCCCCTTAGCCACAAGGGCCACATCTAACTCCCTCTTAAATATAGCCAATGAACTGTGGCCTCAACTACCCTCTGTGGCAGAGAGTTCCAGAGATTCACCACTCTCTGTGTGAAAAAAGTTCTTCTCATCTCGGTTTTAAAGGATTTCCCCCTTATCCTTAAGCTGTGACCCCTTGTCCTGGACTTCCCCAACATCGGGAACAATCTTCCTGCATCTAGCCTGTCCAACCCCTTAAGAATTTTGTAAGTTTCTATAAGATCCCCTCTCAATCTCCTAAATTCTAGAGAGTATAAACCAAGTCTATCCAGTCTTTCTTCATAAGACAGTCCTGACATCCCAGGAATCAGTCTGGTGAACCTTCTCTGCACTCCCTCTATGGCAATAATGTCCTTCCTCAGATTTGGAGACCAAAACTGTACGCAATACTCCAGGTGTGGTCTCACCAAGACCCTGTACAACTGCAGTAGAACCTCCCTGCTCCTATACTCAAATCCTCTTGCTATGAAAGCCAACATGCCATTCGCTTTCTTTACTGCCTGCTGCACCTGCATGCCTACCTTCAATGACTGGTGTACCATGACACCCAGGTCTTGCTGCATCTCCCCCTTTCCCAATCGGCCACCGTTTAGATAATAATCTGCTTTCCACTCATGACACACAATGAACAATAGACAATAGGTGCAGGAGCAGGCCATTCGGCCCTTGGAGCCAGCACCGCCGTTCAATGTGATCACGGCTGATCATTCAGGGGCCAATTTACAATGTTCAAGAAGGAACTGCAGATGCTGGAGAATCGAAGGTAGACAAAATTGCTGGAGAAACTCAGCGGGTGCAGCAGCATCTATGGAGCGAAGGAAATAGGCAACGTTTTGGGCCGAAACCCTTCTTCAGACAGGCCAATTGTCTACGGCCAATTTACAGGCCCTTCGGGTCACCGAGTCCATGCTGACCATTGGTCACCTGTCCACACACTAGTTTTCTGTGATCCCACTTTCTCATCCACCCCGGGACAATTTTACCGTAGCCATGTACAAGCCCGCACGTCTTTGGGATGTGGGAGGAAACCGGAGCACCCGGAGCAAACCCACGTGGTCACAGGGGGAACTTGCAAACTCCACACACACACACACACACACACATATATATATACGCACACACACGCGCACACACACACACGCACACACATATATACACACACACATATATACACACACACACACACACACACACATACACACACACACACACGCACACACACACACAAATATATACGCACACACACACACACACATATATATACGCACACACACTCACATACACACACACACACACATATATATATATACACGCACACACACACACACACACACACACACACACACACACACGCACACACACGCACACACACACACGCACACACACACACAAATATATATACACACACATATATATATACGCACATACACACACACACACATATATATACGCACACACACGCACATATACACACACAGACACACACACACACATATATATATAGAGACACAGACACACACACTCACACACACACACACACACACATATATACACACTCACACACACACACACACACACACACACACACACACACACACACATATATACACACTCACACACACACACACACATATATACACACACACACACACACACACACACACACACACACACACACATATATACGCACACACACGCACACACACACGCGCACACACACACGCACACACACACACACACACACGCACACACACACGCACACACACACACACACACACACACACGCGCACACACACACACACATACACACACACACACACACACACACACACACACACACACACAGTGCAGAAGCTCAGAATTGAACCCGTGTCTCTGGAGCTGTGAGGCAGCAGCTCTACCCGCTGCACCACCGTGTCACGTGCTCTGAGATACAGTTAAAAGCTTTATTTTGCATTTTAATGGCCAGAGCAGGCAATACCGAAGATAGACACAAAATGCTGGAGTAACTCAGCGGGACAGGCAGCATCTCTGGAGAGAAGGAATGGGTGACGTTTCGGGTCGAGACCCTTCTTCAGACTGAGAGTCAGGGGAGAGGGAGACACAGAGATATGGAAGGGTGAGGTGTGAAAACAACAGATCAAATGGGACATTGGTCAAAGGTACATTGTTAGCTGAGGGGAAGGTGACAATGAGGCTCACAATCAATAAAATTTAATCAGGAGAACAGTGAAACTGATGGGAGAACTGGGAAGGGGGAAGGGATGGAGAGAGAGGGAAAGCAAGGGCTACTTGAAGTTAGAGAAGTCAATGTTCATACCGCTGGGATGTAAGCTGCCCAAGCGAAATATGAGGTGTTGTTCCTCCAATTGGACATTACAACCATGCATGTCTTTGGAGTGTGGGAGTAAACGGGATATCCTGGAGAAATCCCACGCAGGTCACATAGAAACATAGACATTAGGTGCAGGAGTAGAGGCCATTTGGCCCTTCGAGCCTGCACCGCCATTCAATATGATCATGGCTGATCATCCAACTCAGTATCCCGTACCTGCCTTCTCTCCATACCCCCTGATCCCCTTGGCCACAAGGGCCACATCTAACTCCCTCTTAAATATAGCCAATGAACTGTTGCCTCAACTACCCTCTGTGGCAGAGAGTTCCAGAGATTCACCACTCTCTGTGTGAAAAAAGTTCTTCTCATCTCGGTTTTAAAGGATTTCCCCCTTATCCTTAAGCTGTGACCCCTTGTCCTGGACTTCCCCAACATCGGGAACAATCTTCCTGCATCTAGCCTGTCCAACCCCTTAAGAATTTTGTAAGTTTCTATAAGATCCCCTCTCAATCTCCTAAATTCTACAGAGTATAAACCAAGTCTATCCAGTCTTTCTTCATAAGACAGTCCTGACATCCCAGGAATCAGTCTGGTGAACCGTCTCTGCACTCCCTCTATGGCAATAATGTCCTTCCTCAGATTTGGAGACCAAAACTGTACGCAATACTCCAGGTGTGGTCTCACCAAGACCCTGTACAACTGCAGTAGAACATCCCTGCTCCTATACTCAAATCCTTTTGCAATGAAAGCTAACATACCATTCGCTTTCTTTACTGCCTGTCACGGGGAGAACGTACAAACTCCGTACAGACAGTACCCATAGTCAGGATTGAACCTGGGTCTGTGGCTCTGTGAGGCAGCAACTCTACCACTGGCCATGTATAGACTATCGATCGTGATTAGTGCTCCACGATGCTTCCAACACCGTTATCAGGCAACTGAACCATCCTACCACAACCAGAGAGCAGTCCTGAACTACTATCTACCTCATTGGTGACCCTCGGACTATCCTTGATCGGATTTTACTGGCTTTACCTTGCACTAAACGTTATTCCCTTATCATGTATCTGTACACTGTGGACGGCTCGATTGTAATCATGTGTCAACAAAATAGAGAGAGTACAGAGGAGATTTACTAGAATGTTGCCTGGGTTTCAGCAACTAAGTTACAGAGAAAGGTTGAACAAGTTAGGGCTTTATTCTTTGGAGCGCAGAAGGTTAAGGGGGGACTTGATAGAGGTTTTTAAAATGATGAGAGGGATAGACAGAGTTGACATGGAAAAGCTTTTCCCACTGAGAGTAGGGAAGATTCAAACAAGGGGACATGACATGAGAATTAAGGGACTGAAGTTTAGGGGTAACATGAGGGGGAACTTCTTTACTCAGAGAGTGGTAGCTGTGTGGAATGAGCTTCCAGTGAAGGTGGTGGAGGCAGGTTCGTTGGTATCATTTAAAAATAAATTGGATAGTTATATGGATGGGAAGGGAATGGAGGGTTATGGTCTGAGCGCAGGTATATGGGACTAGGGGAGATTATGTGTTCGGCACGGGCTAGAAGGGTCGAGATGGCCTGTTTCCGTGCTGTAATTGTTATATGGTTATATGGTTATTGTCTTTCTGCTGACTGGTTAGCACGCAACAAAAAGTTTTTCACTGTACCTCGGTACATGTGACATTCATTAACTAAACTGATCACCTCTCTCTGCTTTCTCTCCCCTCTATAGTTGAATGGGTGAGGCCTCTGTTCCCACGCACCTCGATGTGGCAGTTCGAGACATATCCGGGAAATAATACCTTCAGGTACGGAGAATTCATCTCATTCCCCCTCTTCCAGGTTGGCTGCTGGTTTAGTTCTTAGTCTAGTTTAGAGACGGAAACAGCACGGAAACAGGCCCTTCAGCCCATCGAGTCCATGCTGTCCGGCGATCCCTGCACTTTAACTACCCCGCACACACTAGGGACCATTTACAGTCATTCCAAGCCAATTATCCTACAAACCTGCACGTCTTTGGAGTGTGGGAGGAAACCGGAGCACCCGGAGAAAACCCACGCAGGTCGCGGGGGAACGTGCAAACTCCGTACAGACAGCACCCGTGGTCAGGAACGAACCGGGTCTCTGGCGCTGTGAGGTATCATAGAAACATAGAAACATAGAAATTAGGTGCAGGAGTAGGCCATTCGGCCCTTCGAGCCTGCACCGCCATTCAATATGATCATGGCTGATCATCAACTCAGTATCCCGTACCTGCCTTCTCTCCATACCCCCTGATCCCCTTGGCCACAAGGGCCACATCTAACTCCCTTAAATATAGCCAATGAACTGTGGCCTCGACTATCCTCTGTGGCAGAGAGTTCCAGAGATTCACCACTCTCTGTGTGAAAAAAGTTCTTCTCATCTCGGTTTTAAAGGATTTCCCCCTTATCCTTAAGCTGTGACCCCTTGTCCTGGACTTCCCCAACATCGGGAACAATCTTCCTGCATCTAGCCTGTCCAACCCCTTAAGAGTTTTGTAAGTTTCTATAAGATCCCCTCTCAATCTCCTAAATTCTAGAGAGTATAAACCAAGTCTATCCAGTCTTTCTTCATAAGACAGTCCTGACAGTCCTGACATCCAGGAATCTGAGTAAAGAAGTTCCCCCTCATGTTACCCCTAAACTTCAGTCCTTTAATTCTCAAGTCATGTCCCCTTGTTTGAATCTTCCCTACTCTCAGTGGGAAAAGCTTTTCCACGTCAACTCTGTCTATCCCTCTCATCATTTTAAAAACCTCTATCAAGTCCCCCCTTAACCTTCTGCGCTCCAGAGAATAAAGCCCTAACTTGTTCAACCTTTCTCTGTAACTTAGTTGCTGAAACCCAGGCAACATTCTAGTAAATCTCCTCTGTACTCTCTCTATTTTGTTGACATCCTTCCTATAATTAGGCGACCGAAATTGTACACCATACTCCAGATTTGGCCTCACCAATGCCTTGTACAATTTTAACATTACATCCCAACTTCTATACTCAATGCTCTGATTTATAAAGGCCAGCACACCAATTCCCTCTCTCTCCACCCCCACCCAAGTCACACCAGCTTCTCGTTCTCACCAGCAAACAGCTAACAATGGCCTGTTTCCATTCTCATCGTTACTTTTTTGCGTATCTTTCATTCATTGTTCTTTATCTCTCTACATCACCGTCTATATCTCTTGTTTCCCTTATCCCTGACCAGTCTGAAGAAGGGTCTCGACCCGAAACGTCACCCGTTCCTGCTCTCCAGAGATGCCGCATGACCCGCTGAGTTACCCCACCATTTTGTGTCCATGCATCCTGACGAAATGCTTTCTCTCATCTGCCTTGCAGGTTGGAGTTTGTCCCCCATCCTCCTGAATCCTTGGATTTCCAGGCCCTCAGCCTCTCAGAGGAGGACGGTGAGTGAACCCGGTCGTCATGGCAACCCGAGTGAGGCTTTCGGGCCTACCCCGGCTAAAGCCAATGAACAATGCTCCCCCTGTGATCGGTGAAGATATTTGGAGGATGGAACGGTGGATGCTGGTTTACGCCAAAGATGGGCATCAGGGCGGGAATGTGGCGTGGTGGTAGAGTTGCCTCGTTGGGGGAGAGGGGAAGCAAGGTCTACTTGAACTCGGCAACGCTCCTACCGCTGGGGTGTAAGCTGCCCAAGCGAAATATGAGGTGCTGTTCCTCCAATTTGCGCTGGGCCTCACTCTGACAGTGGAGGAGGCCCAGGACAGAGAGGTCAGTGTGGGAATGGGAGGGGAAGTTAAAGTGTTTGGCAGCCGGGAGATCAGGTAGGTTTAGGCGGACTGATTGCTTGACACAAGGATTGGTGAGCTGGAGAAAGAATAGCAAACTTGTGCCCAATCGGTTGAAGGATAGAGAACCTGTTCTCCATTGGTGGAAGCATCAAAGCCCCATCATCATTGGTGGCTGGATGAAGGACCTTTTCCCATTGGTGGGCGTCCTCAATTGGTGGAACAATCGACCATTGGTAGAAGGTTGGAGAGCCTGTCTCCAATTGGTGGAACTATCAAGCCCATCCCCATTGGTAGACGGTTGGGGAGCCTGTCTCCAATTGGTGGAACTATCAAGCCCATCCCCATTGGTAGAAGGTTGGAGAGCCTGTCTCCAATTGGTGGAACTATCAAGCCCATCCCCATTGGTAGAAGGTTGGAGAGCCTGTCTCCAATTGGTGGAACTATCAAGCCCATCCCCATTGGTAGAAGGTTGGAGAGCCTGTCTCCAATTGGTGGAACTATCAAGCCCATCCCCATTGGTGGAAGGTTGGAGAGCCTGTCTCCAATTGGTGGAACTTTCAAGCCCATCCCCATTGGTAGAAGGTTGGAGAGCCTGTCTCCAATTGGTGGAACTATCAAGCCCATCCCCATTGGTAGAAGGTTGGAGAGCCTGTCTCCAATTGGTGGAACTATCAAGCCCATCCCCATTGGTAGAAGGTTGGAGAGCCTGTCTCCAATTGGTGGAACTATCAAGCCCATCCCCATTGGTGGAAGGTTGGAGAGCCTGTCTCCAATTGGTGGAACTTTCAAGCCCATCCCCATTGGTAGAAGGTTGGAGAGCCTGTCTCCAATTGGTGGAACTATCAAGCCCATCCCCATTGGTAGAAGGTTGGAGAGCCTGTCTACAAATGGTGGAACTTTCAAGCCCATCCCCATTGGTAGAAGGTTGGAGAGCCTGTCTCCAATTGGTGGAACTATCAAGCCCATCCCCATTGGTAGAAGGTTGGAGAGCCTGTCTCCAATTGGTGGAACTATCAAGCCCATCCCCATTGGTAGAAGGTTGGAGAACCTGTCTCCAATTGGTTGGGAAATGGAGTCCCAGTCCCTGATTAGTGGACGGACCAAGCCCATTGCAGTTGGTGGAAGGATGGAGAACCTGTCACCATTGGTGGAAGCATCAAAAGTCCATTGCCATTGGTGGATGGCTGGAGACCCTGTCCCCCAATTGGTGGAAGAATCAAGGGCCTTTCCCCAATTGGTGGAAGCATGAAGAATCTTTACAGCGTTCCATATTCAGTGGGTATTTTTTACGGCAGAGATAGATAGATTCTTGATTAGTACGGGTGTCTACAACCAGAGGTCACAGCCTTAGAATAAAAGGATAGACCTTTAGGAAGGAGATGGGAGAAAGTTCTTTGGTCAGAGGACGGTGAATCTGTGGAATTCATTGCCACAGATGGCAGTAGAGGCCAAGGCATTGGGTATTTTTCAGGCAGAGATAGATAAAGCCCTGTCCCACTGTACGAGTTCATTCCAAGAGCTCTTCCGAGTTTAAACTCGTGGTAAGCACGGAGAATGAACGTAGCGGGTACGTCGGAGCTCGGAGACGTCTCTTAGCGGCTCGTAACGCTAACGGCAGGTACTCGGGAAGACTCGCTAACGACAGGTCAGCACGGGAAGACTCGTGAAGATTTTTCAACATGTTGAAAAATGTCCACGAGAGCCCCGAGTACCGACGAGTGGCCATTACCGTAAATCTCCGCGTTCGAATCAGGGCAAACTCGGGAGAGGTCTTGGAATGAACTCGTACCGTGGGACAGGGGTTTTAGATTGTTGATCAGTACGGGTGATGGGGAGAAGGCAGGAGAATGGTGGCCGATTGGGAAAGGGGGAGATGCAGCGAGACCTGGGTGTCATGGTACACCAGTCATTGAAGGTAGGCATGCAGGTGCAGCAGGCAGTAAAGAAAGCGAATGGTATGTTAGCTTTCATTGCAAAAGGATTTGAGTATAGGAGCAGGGAGGTTCTACTGCAGTTGTACAGGGTCTTGGTGAGACCACACCTGGAGTATTGCGTGCAGTTTTGGTCTCCAAATCTGAGGAAGGACATTATTGCCATAGAGGGAGTGCAGAGACGGTTCACCAGACTGATTCCTGGGATGTCAGGACTGTCTTATGAAGAAAGACTGGATAGACTTGGTTTATACTCTCTAGAATTTAGGAGATTGAGGGGGGGGATCTTATAGAAACTTACAAAATTCTTAAGGGGTTGGACAGGCTAGATGCAGGAAGATTGTTCCCGATGTTGGGGAAGTCCAGGACAAGGGGTCACAGCTTAAGGGGGAAATCCTTTAAAACCGAGATGAGGAGAACTTTTTTCACACAGAGAGTGGTGAATCTCTGGAACTCTCTGCCACAGAGGGTAGTTGAGGCCACACAGTTCATTGGCTATATTTAAGAGGGAGTTAGATGTGGCCCTTGTGGCTAAGGGGATCAGGGGGTATGGAGAGAAGGCAGGGATGGGATACTGAGTTGGATGATCAGCCATGATCATATTGAATGGCGGTGCAGGCTCGAAGGGCCGAATGGGCTCATTCTGCTCCTATCACTAATGACCTTGTGAAAGTGTGACCTTATGACGGTATGATCTTGGTGTACCCTGCTGTTGAAGGTCTATGCCTGGCGAGCTCCCTGGTTGTGCAAGCAGACAGCGTGGGGTCCCAAATGTCTGACATGGCAACACCGCGGAGAGGTCCACATCCGGAGGAGATGAGCGGACAAGGACACCAATCCACTGCAGAGGATGGGCCCTTGCGCAGATAGAAGGTACTAGATCAGTATCAGTATATCTTTATTGTCATTTCCTGAGTACTCACATACCCAAAGGAAACAAAAAAACGTTGCTCAACCAGTGTCCATTCAGTGTGCAGTACAAATAACAACAAGTAAATAGAAATAAAAATACATACATTAGCAATGTTACAAAATTTTGAGATTTAAAAAATCAAGTCTGCAATTTATCCCATCAGATAAAGCATAACAATAAGTTTAATTTGACACCAAATTCACTTTCATATCTCAAGTATTAAAAAAGTTATGACCATTTTCATACTCGGGAATTAGCATCTTGTTCCCTATTGATTTTCAATGGACATTACAAAAAAGCTGTGATCTTGGATAATCAAAAGCCCATTTCTTAAGGAAAGATTAACATTTTTAAATAGCCTAAGTGTCCAAAGATTATTCACAAATAATTCACAATATAACATGATTTTTATATCTAATTTACATTAATTTATAGGCCAAATGGAAGGAATTTAGTGTTCAATTGCTGTAAATAAATGCCCATTTAAATCGGCTTTCTAGTGGGTTCATGTGGAACGCGCTGGTTTAGAACGTTGACATCGCGCTGGATTAGTGCCCTCAAATGCCGAGAAAAATACTGCGGGATATAAAAAGCCCAAAATGAACCACTCGCTATAGATAACTTGATATATAGGGTTATATATATGCCCCATTTAATGTAAAAATAAGGTACATACCTTTAATTGTTTGCTTTATAAAACCCTGGGGCTGCGAGAGGTTGCGGAATGAGAGAGTAATTTTAAAACTATTAGAACTATATTATCGAGGCCTATAAAACTAATAATACCTTTTGCGACCGGGTCTTGCAGCGATTTTTCGTTAATGATTTACTAGGCTGAACATGTGCGATTAGTACAGCCTAGTAAAAATCGCGTTTTAAACCCGCCCCCTCCAAACAGCGCCAAAATCGCCGACATGGCTGTGGGCAGATTCCCAATGACGATTCAGGTAGGTTTTGTAACATACCTACATACATCATGAACAAATTAAATTAAACACTCTACTCTCTACTAAACATCAACAGGCGTTCCGATCGACAGCTGCTGCAGTGTGTCCAGGTTGGTGGTTGGTGCGTGATATTTAGGCAGGGGGCAAAGTCCGTTTATCAGTCTTATAGCCTGCGGGAAGAAGCTGAGGAGCATCCTGCTGGTTTTGCAGCTAATGCTCCTGTACCTCTTCCCAGATGGCAGGATGGAGAAAATGTCATGCGATGGGTGGTAGGGGTCTTTGATGATGGAGATGGCTCTGCTGATACATCTCTTCCTGTATATGTCCAGCAGGAAAGGGAGTGGAGCACCAATAATCCTGCTGGCGGTCTTCACTATCCTGTCTAGTTGGTGCCGTTCGTACGCCTTGCAGCTCCCGAACCAGGAAGTGATGCCGTAGGTCAATGTGCTCTCGACAGTCCCCCTATAAAAAGTCCGTAGGTGTGTAGTGGGGAGACCTGCTTTACGTAGTCTTTGGAGAGGGTGAAGTCGCTGCTGGGCTCTCTTGACCAGAGCTGTGGTGTTGGTTGTGGACGTCAGGTCATCTAACAGGTGGAGTCCTAGGAACTTCATGCTGCTGACCCTTTCCACATCAGCTCCGTCGATGTGCAGAGGTGTATGGTGTTGTTTTCCCGCCCTCCTGAAGTCAACCACCATCTCCTTAGTTTTTCCCACATTGAGAATGAGGTTGTGGGATTTGCACCAACCTGTGAGCAGCTCCACCTCCATCCTGTACGCCGACTCACCATTGTCACTGATGAGACCCACCACTGTTGTGTCATCAGCGAACTTGTTGATGACACAACAGTGGTGGGTGTTGGCATGGGACAGGTGGGCCGAAGGGCCTGTCTCGTATTGGTCCCGTGATTTGACCTTTTGTCTCTTACTTGCGAGGAAAACATAGAAACATAGAAATTAGGTGCAGGAGTAGAGGCCATTCGGCCCTTCGAGCCTGCACCGCCATTCAATATGATCATGGCTGATCATCCAACTCAGTATCCCGTACCTGCCTTCTCTCCATAACCTCTGATCCCCTTGGCCACAAGGGCCACATCTAACTCCCTCTTAAATATAGCCAATGAACTGGCCTCAACTACCCTCTGTGGCAGAGAGTTCCAGAGATTCACCACTCTCTGTGTGAAAAAAGTTATTCTCATCTCGGTTTTAAAGGATTTCCCCCTTATCCTTAAGCTGTGACCCCTTGTCCTGGACTTCCCCAACATCGGGAACAATCTTCCTGCATCTAGCCTGTCCAACCCCTTAAGAATTTTGTAAGTTTCTATAAGATCCCCTCTCAATCTCCTAAATTCTAGAGAGTATAAACCAAGTCTATCCAGTCTCTTCATAAGACAGTCCTGACATCCCAGGAATCAGTCTGGTGAACCGTCTCTGTACTCCCTCTATGGCAATAATGTCCTTCCTCAGATTTGGAGACCAAAACTGCACGCAATACTCCAGGTGTGGTCTCACCAAGACCCTGTACAACTGCAGTAGAACCTCCCTGCTCCTATACTCAAATCCTCTTGCTATGAAAGCCAACATACCATTCGCTTTCTTCACTGCCTGCTGCACCTGCATGCCTACCTTCAATGACTGGTGTACCATGACACCCAGGTCTCGCTGCATCTCCCTCTTTCCCAATCGGCCACCATTTAGATAATAATCTGCTTTCCCGTTTTTGCCACCAAAATGGATAACCTCACATTTATCCACATTATACTGCAGTACACGTGACAATAAACTAAACTAAACTAAACTAAACCCGTTTTGGCATGGTGGCACAGCGGTAGAGTTGCTGCCTTACAGCGCTCTCAGCACCAGAGACCCGGGTTCGATCCCGACCACAGGTGCTGTCTTTACAGAGTTCATAATATAATAATAATAATAATAATAATAACTTTATTTATAAAGCGCTTTTAGACAACATCAGTTACCACAAAGTGCTGTACATGGGAAGTCAGCAAAAAGTTATTACAAAACTAAAACCATTAAGACGACAGGACTATAAAAACAGTAAAAATTAAAAGACGTTAAAAGCACTAAAACAGGAACAAAGTCTCAGCCAGTGGCGAAAGCCAGTGAATAAAAGTGAGTTTTTGGGGAGGATTTAAAGATGGACAGTGAAGGGGCCTGTCTGATCTGCAGCGGCAAGGTGTTCCAGAGTGCCGGGTCAGCAACAGAAAAGGCTCTATCCCCTCTGAGCTTCCGCTTAGACCTTGGTACCTTATATGTTCTCCCCGTGACCTGCGTGGGTTTTCTCTGAGATCTTCGGTTTCCTCCCACACTCCAAAGACGTGCAGGTTTGTAGGTTAGTTGGCTTGTCCAAGTTGGCGATATGCCCTGCCGACTACAAAAATTCAGAAGGTACATAAATAAACTTTTGAAAATTGATATAACATCGCTACATGATGGGTAGAAATGACAAAACCACGTTGCTTCCTGCATGACACAAAGCAAAGATCCTATAGCGGAGCAAGATATACCACTCCTGCTAAATGTAATGGGCTGACGTGTAGAATAGAATAGAATAGTTTCTTTATTGTCATTGTAACATGAACCATGTACAACGAAATTTAAAAATGTCAGCCAGTCAGTGCACCATTCAAACATTTCTAAAAGCTAACGATACATACAAGATAAAATATTAAAAGATAAACAACTAAAATAAATATCATGAAAATAGCACCACGCATAAACACCCAACCCTCCATCCTTCTGTCGATTTCACAGTGTACCACAGTCCCTTAGTCTGTATCGCCCCTGCGTTCCTTGGCGGCTACATTTAGTGCTTTTATAGCAGTGGGGTAAAAACTGTTTTTTAGTCTGTTCGTCCTTGTCCTTGTAGATCTGTACCGTCTGCCTGACGGCAACAGTTCAAACAGGGAGTGTCCGGGGTGGGAAATGTCCTTTATGATACTCTGGGATTTTTTGATGCAGCGGGAACTGTGTAAGTCCTCCAAGGTAAGGAGAGGGCAGCCGACAATCCTCTGGGCATTGTCAATGGCCCTCTGGAGCGCTTTCCTCTGAGCCGCTGTGCAGCTAGTGTACCACACGCATACACAGTATGTTAGTATGTTCTCAATGGAGCACCGATAAAAGGACAGCAGCAGTCTCTGAGTGATGTTATTCTTCCTGAGCACCCTCAGGAAGTGCAGTCTCTGCTGGACCTTTTTCAGCAGCGCAGTGGTACACAACGGAACGTGGGCCTTTTTTTCATCCATTTTAGTAACCCGACCCGACCCAACTCGCAGTGTAATTAACGTTGCGGGAGAACAGTTTGTGTTGATAAATTATAATTCTGAAGATGAGGAGAAGATTTTACCAAAGATTTTGACGAGGATGTTTCCGTAACCGGCTTCCGTCTCCGCGCTAGTTATCTTTGCTCCGCTGCGACGGGATCTTTGGTGCGGAGATGGAAGCCGGTTACGGAAATGGGGCCGAAAATTACCCGTGAATCTGCCCATGACCGTACTACGTCTTTTTCCTCGAGTGGGCCATCTTGCTCCGCTATAGGACCTTTGCCAGGAAGCACAGACAGGCCTGATGGAGTCAAGTCAAGTCAAGTCAAGTCAAGTTTATTTGTCACATACACATACGAGATGTGCAGTGAAATGAAAGTGGCAATGCTCGCGGAACAACAAAACAACCAAACAAATTATAAACACAATCATAACACACATATTCTTTTACATAATAAATAATAGAAGGAAAAACGTTCTGTAGAGTTAGTCCCTGGTGAGATAGGCGTTTACAGTCCGAATTGCCTCTGGGAAGAAACTCCTTCTCAACCTCTCCGTTCTCACCGCATGGCAACGGAGGCGTTTGCCTGACCGTAGCAGCTGGAACAGTCCGTTGCAGGGGTGGAAGGGGTCTCCCATGATTTTGTTTGCTCTGGAGTTGCACCTCCTGTTGTATAGTTCCTGCAGGGGGGTGAGTGAAGTTCCCATAGTGCGTTCGGCCGAACGCACTACTCTCTGCAGAGCCTTCTTGTCCTTGGCAGAGCAATTCCCAAACCAGATGGTAATGTTCCCGGACAAGATGCTTTCCACCGCCGCTGCGTAGAAGCACTGGAGGATCCTCGGAGACACTCTGAATTTCCTCAATTGCCTGAGGTGCTAAAGGCGCTGCCTTGCCTTACTCACGAGTGCTGAGGCGTGTGATGCCCATGTCATATCCTCAGAGATGTGGACTCCCAGATATTTAAAACCGTTCACCCTATCCACAGGATCCCCATTTATACTCAATGGAGTGTACCTCCTCGGATGATGTGCCCTCCTAAAGTCCATGATCAGCTCCTTTGTTTTTTTGATGTTCAAGAGGAGGCTGTTCTCCTGGCACCAGAGTGCTAGATCAGCCACCTCCTCCCGGTAGGCCTTCTCATCATTGTCTGAGATCAGGCCCACCACCACAGTGTCATCAGCAAACTTAATTATTGAATTGGAGCTGAACCTAGCCACACAGTCATGTGTGTACAGGGAGTACAATAGGGGGCTGAGGACGCAACCCTGGGGCGATCCTGTGCTCAGGGTGAGGGACTTCGATGTATTCCCTCCCATGGAGATGGTGCACGTGTCTGTACTAGAATGAGTCACATGATGATACACGAATCTGTCACGTACAGCTCCTGTCCACTGACCACTAATAATAATAATAATAATATGTTTATTTATATAGCACATTTATAGTCAATTTTCATTGACCCCAAAGTGCTTTACATAATTTAAAAATCAGTTCCATACAAAGCATAAAGATGGGTTAACAAAATAATAAAATGCATAAACAGGACACAACATGTAACATAAACATCCACCACAGCATTCATCACTGTGGTGGAAGGCACAAAAAATTTTGGCCGTCCTCCTCCATTCCCCCCCCCAGTGGACCGGACCAGAGTCCAAAGTCCAGTCCAGGATCGGTCTTTCCTCACCGGAGACCGCGGCTTCAAGATTGTGTAGGCCGCAGGCCGGCGGTTGAGATTTAAAGTCCCCGCCGCAGCCAGAAGCACCGTAGACTGCAGGGCCGGCGGTCGAAGCTCCCCTCCAGGGGTGATGGTAAGTCCATGCCAGGCCCGCGGTAGAAGTTATCCGCGGGCCGGCAATGGCTCACACTGACTCTGTATATACGCCACTAGATATGATGTCGCTAGATATGCTAAATAGACGTCGATAAATATGCCGTACGTTTGTATAATAAAATTCCGAATATGAAATTTACACAAAAATGACTCATAAATGCATTTACATATAATCAGCCTATTTATCACTATCCCGAGCAACCTCCAGCGTTCCGGGGAACTCCGGTTGAGAAAACGCTGCTCAAAACACGACAACGGAAGGTTGGTTAAGAAGGTTCAACTGTTGGGTATAAATGCAGGAATAGCAAGATGGATTCAACAGTGGCTGAACGGGAGAAGCCAGAGGGTAATGGTGGATGGCTGTTTATCGGGTTGGAGGCAGGTGACTAGTGGGGTGCCTCAGGGATCTGTGTTGGGTCCTTTGTTGTTTGTCATGTACATCAATGACCTGGATGAAGGTGTGGTAAATTGGATTAGTAAGTATGCAGATGATACCAAGATGTTGTGGATAATGAAGAGGATTTCCAAAGTCTACAGAGTGATTTAGGCCATTTGGAAAAATGGGCTGAAAGATGGCAGATGGAGTTTAATGCTGATAAATGTGAGGTGCTACACCTTGGCAGGACAAATCAAAATAGGACGTACATGGTAAATGGTAGGGAATTGAAGAATACAGTTGAACAGAGGGATCTGGGTATAACCGTGCATAGTTCCTTGAAGGTGGAATCTCATATAGATAGGGTGGTAAAGAAAGCTTTTGGTATGCTAGCCTTTATAAATCAGAGCATTGAGTATAGAAGCTGGGATGTAATGTTAAAATTGTACAAGGCATTGGTGAGACCAAATCTGGAGTATGGTATACAATTTTGGTCGCCCAATTATAGGAAGGATGTCAACAAAATAGAGAGAGTACAGAGGAGATTTATTAGAATGTTGCCTGGGTTTCAACGACTAAGTTACAGAGATAGGTTGAATAAGTTAGGTCTTTATTCTCTGGAGCGCAGAAGGTTAAGGGGGGACTTGATAGAGGTCTTTAAAATGATGAGAGGGATAGACAGAGTTGATGTGGACAAGCTTTTCCCTTTGAGAATAGGGAAGATTCAAACAAGAGGACATGACTTCAGAATTAAGGGACAGAAGTTTAGGGGTAATATGAGGGGGAACTTCTTTACTCAGAGAGTGGTAGCGGTGTGGAATGATTCAGATTCAGATTCAATTTTAATTGTCATTGTCAGTGTACAGTACAGAGACAACGAAATGCATTAGAGACAACGAAATGAGTTTCCAGTGGAAGTGGTGGAGGCAGGTTCATTGGTATCATTTAAAAATAAATTGGATAGGCATATGGATGAGAAGGGAATGGAGGGTTATGGTATGAGTGCAGGCAGGTGGGACTAAGGGGAAAAAAAGTTGTTTGGCACGGACTTCTAGGGCCGAGATGGCCTGTTTCCGTGCTGTAATTGTTATATGGTTAACTAAACAGAATTGCCATTCCCGTGTATTATCCTCATGCTGTTCACCGACCCGGCCATTGTTCCTTATTGCAGGCTGATCCACTCTTGGACCTTCTGAATGGACGGATGAAGATATTGAGAAGACACCTGCATCCTACCAGCGAGATTCCTGGAAGGCCTGGGGTTCCCTGAAGGTTGGACGTTGCCACTGAGCAGAAATTGCATCCACGCGCCACCCTGTAACCAAATAAAATCGTCCTTGACTTCTGAACCTTGTTTCCGCTGTTCTTTCGTCCCACGCTGCACAAACTGGTTCTCCATCGTCCCGCCATGGCGGCACGGTGGTGCAGCGGGAAGTGCCGCTGCCTCTCTCTGGTTGCCGAACACTTTAACTCCCCCTCCCATTCCCACACTGGCCTTCCCGTCCTGGGCCTCCTCCACTGTCAGAGTGAGGCCCAGCGCTAATTGGAGGAACAGCACCTCATATTTCGCTTGGGCAGCTTACTCCTCTACATCATTTAATTCTGAGGCTGTGACCTCTAGTCCTGGACTCTCCCACTAGTGGAAACATCCTCTCCACATCCACTCAATCCAAGCCTTTCAATATTCTGTAATCATGCATAGTCTTCCCGCTGAATAGATAGCATGCAATCATAAACATAGAAACATAGAAATTAGGTGCAGGAGTAGGCCATTCGGCCCTTTGAGCCTGCACCACCATTCAATATGATCATGGCTGATCATCCAACTCAGTATCCCGTTCCTGCCTTCTCTCCATACCCCCTGATCCCCTTAGCCACAAGGGCCACATCTAACTCCCTCTTAAATATAGCCAATGAACTGTGGCCTCAACTACCCTCTGTGGCAGAGAGTTCCAGAAATTCACCACTCTCTGTGTGAAAAAAGTTCTCCTCATCTCGGTTTTAAAGGATTTCCCCCTTATCCTTAAGCTGTGACCCCTTGTCCTGGACTTCCCCAACATCAGGAACAATCTTCCTGCATCTAGCCTGTCCAACCCCTTAAGAATTTTGTAAGTTTCTATAAGATCCCCTCTCAATCTCCTAAATTCTAGAGAGTATAAACCAAGTCTAACCAGTCTTTCTTCATAAGACAGTCCTGACATCCCAGGAATCAGTCTGGTGAACCTTCTCTGCACTCCCTCTATGGCAATAATGTCCTTCCTCAGATTTGGAGACCAAAACTGCATGCAATACTCCAGGTGTGGTCTCACCAAGACCCTGTACAACTGCAGTAGAACCTCCCTGCTCCTATACTCAAATCCTCTTGCTATGAAAGCCAACATACCATTCGCTTTCTTTACTGCCTGCTGCACCTGCATGCCTACCTTCAATGACTGGTGTACCATGACACCCAGGTCTCGCTGCATCTCCCCTTTTCCCAATCGGCCACCATTTAGATAATAATCTGCTTTCCCGTTTTTGCCACCAAAATGGATAACCTCACATTTATCCACATTATACTGCATCTGCCAAACATTTGCCCACTCACCCAGCCTATCCAAGTCACCTTGCAGTCTCCTAGCATCCTCATATTTCGCTTGGGCAGCTTACTCCTCTACATCCTTTAATTCTGAGGCTGTGACCTCTAGTCCTGGACTCTCCCACTAGTGGAAACATCCTCTCCACATCCACTCAATCCAAGCCTTTCAATATTCTGTAATCATGCATGGTCTTTCCGCTGAATAGATAGCATGCAATCATAAAGTCTTCTTAAATGCTGTCTGAGGGCCTAAATGAACTAACCCGGGAGGATTATTATTATTTATTTATTTATTTATTTTTTATCAAAAAATTTATTCAATTATTAAAAAATAATATTTACACTACAATAAAACAAGCCAGAACCCACCACCATAAATACCATACAAACATATATCCATACTAAACTATTATACAATTAAGATACAATCCTTATTGAGGATACATTCAACACCCTGCGGAGCCCAGCGGTCCCGGAACTCCCTCAGGGTGCCCACAGACAGGGCGTATTCCCTTTCTAATCCCACCCGGGCACGGACGTAACCCCGGAAAAGGGGCAGACAACTGGCTCGGGTAGAGCCCTCCGCCGCCTGGCGCCGTGACTCGCGGATGGCCAGCTTGGCCTGGCCCAGGAGCAACCCAACCAGGACATCTTCAGCCCTACCCTCTCCCCTACGCACAGGGTGTCCAAAGATGAGGATGGTGGGTGAAAAATGCAGCCAGAAGGCAAGGATCAGCCCCTTTAGATATTCAAACAGTGGCTGCAGCCTCACGCACTCCATGTACACGTGGTACACAGACTCTTCCAGCCCGCAAAAGTGGCAGATGGCTGGCGAGTCTGTGAACCGTGAGAGAAACAGGTTGCAGGGAACTCCTCGGTGCAATACCCTCCACCCCAGGTCCCCAATGTAGAGGAGGAGAATCCCTGCGTAGAGGGACCCCCACCGGGGGCCCCCCTCATGACCGGAAGGCAACACTGACCGCCACTTGGTGTCCGGAACCCGGGAGGATTAGGTGGGAATGTAGGGTCAATGGATGATAAAGGAAGTTGGCCACATCCAGGCAGGTGAGATTACGTTCAGTATAGACTCTCGGGGCCGAAGGGCCTGTTCCTTCAATGAGGGCGAGACAGTGGTACAGCGGTAGACTTACATAGAAACATAGAAAATAGATGCAGGAGGAGGCCATTCGGCCCGTCGAGCTAGCACCTCCATTCATTGTGATCATGGCTGATCATAGAAGCTGGGATGTTGAATATAGAAGCTGGGATGTAATGTTAAAATTGTACAAATTCTACATGGTAAATGGTAGGGAATTGAAGAATACATGGTAAATGGTAGGGAATTGAAGAATGATAAATTCTTAAGGGGTTGGACAGGCTAGATGCAGGAAGATTGTTCCCGATGTTAGGGAAGTCCAGGACAAGGGGTCACAGCTTAAGGATAAAGTGGAAATCCTTTAAAACCGAGATGAGAAGAACCTTTTTCACACAGAGAGTGGTGAATCTCTGGAACTCTCTGCCACAGAGGGTAGTTGAGGCCACTTCATTGGCTATATTTAAGAGGGAGTTAGATGTGGCCCTTGTGGCTAAGGGGATCAGGGGGTATGGAGAGAAGGAAGGTACGGGATACTGAGTTGGATGATCAGCCATGATCATATTGAATGGCGGTGCAGGCTCGAAGGGCCGAATGGCCTACTGCACCTAATTTCTATGTTTCTATGTTTCTATGTAGGTGAACAGAGGGATCTGGGAATAACTGTGCACAGTTCCCTGAAAGTGGAATCTCATGTAGATAGGATGGTAAAGAAAGCTTTTGGTATGCTAGCCTTTATAAATCAGAGCATTGAGTATAGAAGCTGGGATGTAATGTTAAAATTGTACAAGGCATTGGTGAGACCAAATCTGGAGTATGGTGTACAATTTTGGTCGCCCAATTATAGGAAGGATGTCAACAAAATAGAGAGAGTACGGAGGAGATTTACTAGAATGTTGCCTGGGATTCAACAACTAAGTTACAGAGAAAGGTTGAATAAGTTAGGTCTTTATTCTCTGGAGCGCAGAAGGTTAAGGGGGGACTTGATAGAGGTCTTTAAAATGATGAGAGGGATAGACAGAGTTGATGTGGACAAGCTTTTTCCTTTGAGAGTAGGGAAGATTCAGACAAGAGGACATGACTTCAGAATTAAGGGACAGAAGTTTAGGGGTAATATGAGGGGGAACTTCTTTACTCAGAGAGTGGTAGCGGTGTGGAATGAGCTTCCAGTGGAAGTGGTGGAGGCAGGTTCATTGGTATCATTTAAAAATAAATTGGATAGGCATATGGATGAGAAGGGAATGGAGGGTTATGGTATGAGTGCAGGCAGGTGGGACTAAGGGAACAAAAGTTGTTCGGCACGGACTTGTAGGGCCGAGATGGCCTGTTTCCGTGCTGTAATTGTTATATGGTTATCATCCACAATCAGTACCCCGTTCCTGCCTTCTCCCCATATCTCTTGATTCCACTAGCCCCCAGAGCTCTATCTAACTCTCTATTAAAGTCATCCAGTGAACTGGCCTCCACTGCCCTCTGTGGCGGAGAATTCCACAAATTCACAACTCTCTGGGTGAAAACGTTTTTTTCTAATCTCAGTTTTAAATGGCCTCCCCTTCATTCTAAGACCGTGTGGCCCCTGGTTCTGGACTCGCTCAACATTGGGAACATTTTTCCAGCATCTAGCTTGTCCAGTCCTTTTATTGTTGCCGCCTTTTGCAGCGCTTACAGCGTCAGAAACCCGGGTTTGATCCCGACTACGGGCGCTGTCTGTACGGAGTTTGTACGTTCGCCCTGTGACCTGCGTGGGTTTTCTCCGGGTGCTCTGGTTTCCTCCCACACTCCAAAGACGTACAGGTTTGTAGCTTAATTGTCAAGTCAAGTCAAGTCAAGTCAAGTTTATTTGTCACATACACATACGAGATGTGCAGTGAAATGAAAGTGGCAATGCTCGCGGACTTTTGTGCAAAAGACAAACAACAAAACAACCAAACAAATTATAAACACAATCATAACACACATATTCTTTTACATAATAAATAATAGAAGGAAAAACGTTCTGTAGAGTTAGTCCCTGGTGAGATAGGCGTTTACAGTCCGAATTGCCTCTGGGAAGAAACTCCTTCTCAACCTCTCCGTTCTCACTGCATGGCAACGGAGGCGTTTGCCTGACCGTAGCGGCTGGAACAGTCCGTTGCAGGGGTGGAAGAAGGCTCTCATGATTTTGTTTGCTCTGGAGTTGCACCTCCTGTTGTATAGTTCCTGCAGGGGGGTGAGTGAAGTTCCCATAGTGCGTTCGGCCGAACGCACTACTCTCTGCAGAGCCTTCTTGTCCTTGGCAGAGCAATTCCCAAACCAGATGGTAATGTTCCCGGACAAGATGCTTTCCACCGCCGCTGCGTAAAAACACTGTAGGATGCTATAAGTTGGTATAAGTCAATTGGGACCTCTTTTGGGGAAGGTGCGACCTGTACAGAAAGGACGGGTTGCACTTGAACTCGAGGGGGACCAATATCCTGGCGGGGAGATTTGCAAAGGCTACTGGGGAGACTTTAAACTAGTATGGTTGGGGGGAGGGACTCAAATTGGGAAAGCTAGCAGTCAGTGTGTAAGGCAGGAGGCAGAGAATGGTAGCACTCTGACCCAAAATGTAGGGGAGAGAGAAGAAAAAGACAATAAACAGAGAATAAGAGATGGTGGGTTTCTTAAATGTGTATATTTTAATGCTAGGAGCATTGTAAGAAAGGTGGATGAACTTAGAGCCTGGATAGACACCTGGAAGTATGTTGTTGTGGCGATCAGTGAAACGTGGTTGCAGGAGGGCTGTGATTGGAAACTAAATATTCCAGGATTTCGTTGCTTCAGGTGTGATAGAATTGGAGGGGCAAGAGGTGGAGGTGTTGCATTGCTAGTCAGGGAAGATATTACACCAGTGCTTTGGCAGGATAGATTAGAGGGCTCGTCTAGGAAGGCTATTTGGGTGGAACTGAGAAATGGGAAAGGGGTAGCAACACTTATAGGGGTGTATTATAGACCGCAAAATGGGGAACGAGAATTGGAAGAGCAAATATGTAAGGAGATTGCAGATATTAGTAGTAAGCACAAGGTAGTGATTGTGGGAGATTTCAATTTTCCACACATAGACTGGGAAACACATTCTGTAAATGGGCTGGATGGGTTGGAGTTTGTAAAATGTGTGCAGGATAGATTTTTGCAGCAATACATAGAAGTACCTACTAGAGAAGGGGCGGTACTGGACCTCCTGTTAGGAAATGAAATGGGTTAGGTGGCAGAGGTATGCGTTGGGGAACAGTTCGGGACCAGTGATCACAATACCATTAGTTTCAAATATAATTATGGAGAGGGTCAGAACTGGACCTAGGGTTGAGATTTTTGATTGGAGAAAGGCTAACTTTGAGGAGATGCAAAAGGATTTAAAAGGAGTGAATTGGGACAGTTTGTTTTATGGGAAAGATGCGGAAGAGAAATGGAAGACATTTAAAGGTGAAATTTTAAGATTACAGAATCTTTATGTCCCTGTTCGGTTGAAAGGAAATAGTAAAAATTGGAAAGAGCCATGGTTTTCAAGGGAAATTGGGCACTTGGTTCGGAAAAAGAGAGAGATCTACAATAATTATAGGCAGCATGGAGTAAATGAGGTGCTTGAGGAGTATAAAGAATGTAAAAAGAATCTTAAGAAAGAAATTAGAAAAGCTAAAAGAAGATATGAGGTTGCTTTGGCAAGTAAGGTAAAAGTAAATCCTAACGGTTTCTACAGCTATATTAATAGCAAAAGGATAATGAGGGATAAAATTGGCCCATTAGAGAGTCAGAGTGGACAGCTATCTGCAGAGCCAAAAGAGATGGGGGAGATATTGAACAATTTCTTTTCTTCGGTATTCACCAAGGAGAAGGCTATTGAATAATGTGAGGTAAGGGAAACAAGTAGAGTAGCTATGGAAACTATGAGGATCAAAGAAGAGGAAGTACTGACACTTTTGAGAAATATAAAAGTGGATAAGTCTCCAGGTCCGGACAGGATATTCCCTAGGACATTGAGGGAAGTTAGTGTAGAAATAGCAGGGGCTATGACAGAAATATTTCAAATGTCATTAGAAACGGGAATAGTGCCGGAGGATTGGCGTACTGCGCATGTTGTTCCATTGTTTAAAAAGGAGTCTAAGAGTAAACCTAGCAATTATAGACCTGTTAGTTTGACGTCAGTGGTGGGCAAATTAATGGAAAGGATACTTAGAGATAATATATATAAACATCTGGATAAACAGGGTCTGATTAGGAAGAGTCAACATGGATTTGTGCCTGGAAGGTCATGTTTGACTAACCTTCTTGAATTTTTTGAAGAGGTTACTCGGGAAATTGATGAGGGTAAAGCAGTGGATGTTGTGTACATGGACTTCAGTAAGGCCTTTGACAAGGTTCCTCATGGAAGGTTGGTTAAGAAGGTTCAATGGTTGGGGATTAATGAGGAGTAGCAAGATGGATTCAACAGTGGCTGAATGGGAGATGCCAGAGAGTAATGGTGGATGGTTGTTTGTCAGGTTGGAGGCCAGTGACTAGTGGGGTGCCACAGGGATCTGTGTTGGGTCCACTGTTGTTTGTCATGTACATCAATGATCTGGATGATGGTGTGGTAAATTGGATTAGTAAGTATGCAGATGATACTAAGATAGGTGGGGTTGTGGATAATGAAGTAGAGTTTCAAAGTCTACAGAGAGATTTATGCCAGTTGGAAGAGTGGGCTGAAAGATGGCAGATGGAGTTTAATGCTGATAAGTGTGAGGTGCTACATTTTGGCAGGACAAACCAAAATAGGACGTACATGGTAAATGGTAGGGAATTGAAGAATGCAGGTGAACAGAGGGATCTGGGAATAACTGTGCACAGTTCCCTGAATGTGGAATCTCATGTAGATAGGGTGGTAAAGAAAGCTTTTGGTGTGCTGGCCTTTATAAATCAGAGCATTGAGTATAGAAGTTGGGATGTAATGTTAAAATTGTACAAGGCATTGGTGAGGCCAATTCTGGAGTATGGTGTACAATTTTGGTCGCCCAATTATAGGAAGGATATCAACAAAATAGAGAGAGTACAGAGGAGATTTACTAGAATGTTGCCTGGGTTTCAACAACTAAGTTACAGAGAAAGGTTGAACAAGTTAGGGCTTTATTCTCTGGAGCGCAGAAGGTTAAGCGGGGTCTGTCCCAGATCCAATTAGATTCTTACTTGCAGCAGCTCGACAGAATATGTAAACATAGAACACTGTAAATAATATAATACATGAAAAGTTATATATATATATATATACACATATACATATATATACAAGTTAGGTCTTTATTCTTTGGAGCACAGAAGGTTAAGGGGGAACTTGATAGAGGTCTTTAAAATGATGAGAGGGATAGACAGAGTTGATGTGGATAAGCTTTTCCCACTGAGAATAGGGAAGATTCAAACAAGGGGACATGACTTGAGAATTAAGGGACAGAAGTTTAGGGGTAACATGAGGGGGAACTTCTTTACTCAGAGAGTGGTGGCTGTGTGGAATGAGCTTCCAGTGGAAGTGGTGGAGGCAGGTTCATTGGCATCATTTAAAAATTAATTGGATAGACATATGGATGAGAAGGGAATGGAGGGTTATGGTATGAGTGCAGGCAGGTTGGACTAAGGGAAAAAAATTTGTTCGGCACGGACTTGTAGGGCCGAGATGGCCTGTTTCCGTGCTGTAATTGTTATATGGTTATCATCCACAATCAGTACCCCGTTCCTGCCTTCTCCCCTTATCCCTTGATTCCACTAGCTCCCAGAGTTCTATCTAACTCTCTTTTCAATTCATCCAGTGAACTGGCCTCCACTGCCCTCTGTGGCGGAGAATTCCACAAATTCACAACTCACTGGGTGAAAACGTTTTTTTCTAATCTCAGTTTTAAATGGCCTCCCCTTTATTCTAAGACTGTGTGGCCTCTGGTTCTGGAATTGTTCGGCACGGACTTGTAGGGTTGAGATGGCCTGTTTCCGTGCTGTAATTGGTATATGGTTATATTATATGGTATAAGTGTAAATTGTCCCTAGTGTGTGTAGGATAGTGTGTGGGGATCGCTGGTCGGTACAGACTCAGTGGGTCGAAGGGCCTGTGTCCACCGGGCTGTGTCATTAAACTAAACTAAGCCATGGGACATGTTAGCTGGTGTGGGCAAGTTGGGCTGAAGGGCCTGTTTCCACGCTGTATCACTCTATGCCTCTGCAACCACTTTGAATTGGAAGGGCGTGATGGTGGAGTAGCGGGTTGAGTCTCTGGCTCACAGCGCCGGAGACCCGGATTCGATCCCGACTATGGCCACTGTCTGTACGTAGTACGTATGTTCTAACCCCCCCGTGGCTTGAGGAGGTAAGTAGGAGCTAGCAATGACTCGATGGGCCGAATGGCCTCCTCCGCTGTCGGGAGGGGTTATGGTTGGCCGGAGATGAAACATAGAAACATAGAAACATAGAAATTAGGTGCAGGAGTAGAGGCCATTCGGCCCTTCGAGCCTGCACCGCCATTCAATATGATCATGGCTGATCATCCAACTCAGTATCCCGTACCTGCCTTCTCCCCATACCCCCTGATCCCCTTAGCCACAAGGGCCACATCTAACTCCCTCTTAAATATAGCCAATGAACTGTGGCCTCGACTACCCTCTGTGGCAGAGAGTTCCAGAGATTCACCACTCTCTGTGTGAAAAAAGTTCTTCTCATCTCGGTTTTAAAGGATTTCCCCCTTATCCTTAAGCTGTGACCCCTTGTCCTGGACTTCCCCAACATCGGGAACAATCTTCCTGCATCTAGCCTGTCCAACCCCTTAAGAATTTTGTAAGTTTCTATAAGATCCCCTCTCAAACTTCTAAATTCTAGAGAGTATAAACCAAGTCTATCCAGTCTTTCTTCATAAGACAGTCCTGACATCCCAGGAATCAGTCTGGTGAACCGTCTCTGCACTCCCTCTATGGCAATAATGTCCTTCCTCAGATTTGGAGACCAAAACTGGACGCAATACTCCAGGAGTGGTCTCACCAAGACCCTGTACAACTGCAGTAGAACCTCCCTGCTCCTATACTCAAATAATGTCCTTCCTCAGAAACAGTTAAAAGCACTGTTTGCCTTGCGATGGTGAAACCTGTCTACGGTTAATGAGTAACATCATCTCAACGAGGGTGACTAACGTGGGCAAAGTTAGGCATTGACAGAGCTGCTTGTCCAAGCACCACACTGCGGACAGCACCTCGTCCCACCATGGAGACCCTGGCCATTCTACTTTGCCTTTCGTTGTGGATATCTCTCACGGAACAAAGGCCTTCGTAAGTAGAAACCGAGAACTAACTGCAGGTGTTGGTTGATGCACCAGAGGCACAAAGTGCCGGAGTAACTCAGCAGGTCAGGCAGCATCTCTGCAGAACATGGATAGTTGAGACCCTTCTTCAGACTGCTGCATACCATATAACCATATAACAATTACAGCACGGAAACAGGCCATCTCGGCCCTACAAGTCCGTGCCGAACAACTTTTTTTTCCCCTTAGTCCCACCTGCCTGCACTCATACCATAACCCTCCATTCCCTTCTCATCCATATGCCTATCCAATTTATTTTTAAATGATACCAATGAACCTGCCTCCACCACTTCCACTGGGAGCTCATTCCACACCGCTACCACTCTCTGCGTAAAGAAGTTCCCCCTCATATTACCCCTAAACTTCTGTCCCTTAATTCTGAAGTCATGTCCTCTTGTTTGAATCTTCCCTATTCTCAAAGGGAAAAGCTTGTCCACATCAACTCTGTCTATCCCTCTCATCATTTTAAAGACCTCTATCGTCCCCCCTTAACCTTCTGCACTCCAGAGAATAAAGACCTAACTTATTCAACCTATCTCTGTAACTTAGTTGCTGAAACCCAGGCAACATTCTAGTAAATCTCCTCTGTACTCTCTCTATTTTGTTGACATCCTTCCTATAATTGGGCGACCAAAATTGTACACCATACTCCAGATTTGGTCTCACCAATGCCTTGTACAATTTTAACATTACATCCCAGCTTCTATACTCAATGCTCTGATTTATAAAGGCTAGCATACCAAAAGCTTTCTTTACCACCCTATCTATATGAGATTCCACCTTCAAGGAACTATGCACGGTTATACCCAGATCCCTCTGTTCAACTGTATTCTTCAATTCCCTACCATGCATAGATACTGTGGGTGACGTTTTTGGTCAACTCTGTTCTCCAGAGATGCTGCCTGACCCGCTTAGAGAGGGCAGTGTTAGCTGTGAGGAGGATGCTAGGAGACTGCATGGTGACTTGGATAGGCTGGGTGAGTGGGCAAATGTTTGGCAGATGCAGTATAATGTGGATAAATGTGAGGTTATCCATTTTGGTGGCAAAAACGGGAAAGCAGACTATTATCTAAATGGTGGCCGATTGGGAAAGGGGGAGATGCAACGAGACCTGGGTGTCATGGTACACCAGTCATTGAAGGTAGGCATGCAGGTGCAGCAGGCAGTAAAGAAAGCGAATGGTATGTTAGCTTTCATTGCAAAAGGATTTGAGTATAGGAGCAGGGAGGTTCTACTGCAGTTGTACAGGGTCTTGGTGAGACCACACCTGGAGTATTGCGTACAGTTTTGGTCTCCAAATCTGAGGAAGGACATTATTGCCATAGAGGGAGTGCAGAGAAGGTTCGCCAGACTGATTCCTGGGATGTCAGGACTGTCTTATGAAGAAAGACTGGATAGACTTGGTTTATACTCTCTAGAATTTAGGAGATTGAGGGGGGATCTTATAGAAACTTACAAAATTCTTAAGGGGTTGGACAGGTTAGATGCAGGAAGATTGTTCCCGATGTTGGGGAAGTCCAGGACAAGGGGTCACAGCTTAAGGATAAGGGGGAAATCCTTTAAAACCGAGATGAGAAGAACTTTTTTCACACAGAGAGTGGTGAATCTCTGGAACTCTCTGCCACAGAGGGTAGTTGAGGCAAGTTCATTGGCTATATTTAAGAGGGAGTTAGATGTGGCCCTTGTGGCTAAGGGGATCAGGGGGTATGGAGAGAAGGCAGGTACGGGATACTGAGTTGGATGATCAGCCATGATCATATTGAATGGCGGTGCAGGCTCTAAGGGCTGAATGGCCTACTCCTGCACCTAATTTCTATGTTTCTATGTTTCTATACAGCGCGGAAACAGGCCCTTCAGCCCACCACGTTCGCACCGACCAGCGATCCCCGTATACTAGCAGTATCCCACACACACTAGGGGCAGTTTAGCATTTCACAGAAGCCAATTAACTGACAAACCTGTACATCTTTGGAGTGTGGGAGGAAACCGGAGCACCCGGAGAAAACCCACGCGGGTCACGGGGAGAACGTGCAAACTCCGTACAGACAGCACCCGTAGTTAGGATCAAACCCGGGTCTCTGGCGCTGTGAGGCAGCAACTCTATCTACCGTGTCGCCTAAAAGCAAAGTGAGTCCAGAACCAGGGGCCGCAGTCTTAGAATAAGGGGAGGCCATTTAAGACTGAGGTGAGAAAAAACATTTTCACCCAGAGAGTTGTGAATTTGTGCAAATTCCCTGCCACAGAGGGCAGTGGAGGTCAAATCACTGGATGGATTTAAGAGAGAGTTAGATAGAGCTCTAGGGGCTAGTGGAATCAAGGGATATGGGGAGAAGGTAGGCATGGGTTATTGATTGGGGACGATCAGCCATGATCGCATGGAATGGCGGTGCTGGCTTGAAGGGCCGAATGGCCTCCTCCTGCACCTATTTTCTATGTTTCTATGTTTTTATAAAGATTGCTTCATGGATACCATATAACCATATAACCATATAACCATATAACAATTACAGCACGGAAACAGGCCATCTCGACCCTTCTAGTCCGTGCCGAACACATAATCTCCCCTAGTCCCATATACCTGCGCTCAGACCATAACCCTCCATTCCCTTCCCATCCATATAACTATCCAATTTATTTTTAAATGATAAAAACGAACCTGCCTCCACCACCTTCACTGGAAGCTCATTCCACACAGCCGCCACTCTCTGAGTAAAGAAGTTCCCCCTCATGTTACCCCTAAACTTCTGTCCCTTAATTCTCAAGTCATGTCCCCTTGTTTGAATCTTCCCTACTCTCAGTGGGAAAAGCTTTTCCACGTCAACTCTGTCTATCCCTCTCATCATTTTAAAAACCTCTATCAAGTCCCCCCTTAACCTTCTGCGCTCCAAAGAATAAAGCCCTAACTTGTTCAACCTTTCTCTGTAACTTAGTTGCTGAAACCCAGGCAACATTCTAGTAAATCTCCTCTGTACTCTCTCTATTTTGTTGACATCCTTCCAATAATTAGGCGACCAAAACTGTACACCATACTCCAGAATTGGCCTCACCAATGCCTTGTACAATTTTAACATTACATCCCAACTTCTATACTCAATGCTCTGATTTATAAAGGCCAGCACACCAAAAGCTTTCTTTACCACCCTATCTACATGAGATTCCACTTTCAGGGAACTGTGCACAGTTATTCCCAGATCCCTCTGTTCACCTACATTCTTCAATTCCCTACCATTTACCATGTACGTCCTATTTTGATTTGTCCTGCCAAGATGTAGCACCTCACACTTATCAGCATTAAACTCCATCTGCCATCTTTCAGCCCACTCTTCCAACTGGCATAAATCTCTCTGTAGACTTTGAAACTCTACTTCATTACCCGCAACCCCAGCTCATCACATCAACCATTCCATGTTCTCTAGAGATGCTGCCTGACCCACTGAGTTACTCCATGGCACGGTGGCGCAGCGGTAGAGTTGCTGCCTCACAGCGCCAGAGACCTGGGTTCGATCCCAACTATGGGTAGTGTTGGGAGTTTGTACATTCTCCCCGTAACCTGCGTGGGTTTTCTCAGGGATCTTTAGTTTCCTCCCACACTCCAAAGACGTACAGGTTTGCAGCTTAATTGGCTTGGTATAAATATAAAATTGTCCCTAGTGTGTGTAGGATAGTGTTAGCCTGCGGGGAGGTGCGGGCTCGGTGGGCCGAAGGGCCTGTTTCCGCGCTGTGTCTCTAAACAAAAACTAAACTAAACTAAATACTGAAGCAACAAAATCTTTTCACTGTATCTCCAAACTAAACTAAACGATGGGACATGTTGGTCGGTGAGTGGGCTTTGAATTGGAGGTCAGCTCGGTGGCACAGCGGTAGAGTTCAACAGAGAAAATATGGAGAAAACAGCTAAGTGTAAGTGCAGATTTAGGAAGAGAAAAGTGCACGGGTCGCAACGGGGTAGACTGGAATATCTGGAATTCAAGCCTAGCTTATGGGATGCCGTTCAAGAGTCCGATAACAGTGTAAATTGCTTGTTTGCAATCATGAATTGTCTTTCCGCTGACTGGTTAGCACGCAACAAAAGCTTTTCACTGTACCTCGGTGCATGTGACAATGAACTAAACTGAACGAGCTCTCTCACTCTCTCTGTATCCCCTCAGGTATTTGATTACAGCTCCGAAAATAATTCGTGTGAGCGTGAAGGAGTCGGTCACTGTACAAGTCTTTGAGGCAGAGAGCAGTCTCGATGGTTCTATTCACTTCATCAATCACATTAACTTGAAGACGTGTTCAGAAAAATACAGTCTGCAATTGAACCACGCAAACAACTTCACCCAAGTCTTGTTTGTCCAGGTAACTTGTCTCAGCCTTTCTTGTAGCTGGCATGGTCAAGTTGGGCCGAAGGGCCTGTTTCCATGCTGTGTGATTCTATATTCACTTTGAATTGGAGTGTGGCACGGTGGCTCAGCGGTAGAGTTGCTGCCTCACAGCGCCAGAGACCCGGGTTCCATCCTGACTACGGGTGCTGTCTGTACGGAGTTTGCACGTTCTCCCCGTGACCTGTGTGGGTTTTCTCCGAGATCTTCGGTTTCCTCCCACACTCCAAAGACGTGCAGGTTTCCAAATCTGAGGAAGGACATTATTGCCATAGAGGGAGTGCAGAGAAGGTTCACCAGACTGATTCCTGGGATGTCAGGACTGTCTTATGAAGAAAGACTGGATAGGCTTGGTTTATACTCTCTAGAATTTAGGAGATTGAGAGGGGATCTTATAGAAACTTACAAAATTCTTAAGGGGTTGGACAGGCTAGATGCAGGAAGATTGTTCCCGATGTTGGGGAAGTCCAGGACAAGGGGTCACAGCTTAAGGATAAGGGGGAAATCCTTTAAAACCGAGATGAGGAGAACTTTTTCACACAGAGAGCGGTGAATCTCTGGAACTCTCTGCCACAGAGGGTAGTTGAGGCCACAGTTCATTGGCTATATTTAAGAGGGAGTTAGATGTGGCCCTTGTGGCTAAGGGGATCAGGGGGTATGGAGAGAAGGCAGGTACGGGATACTGAGTTGGATGATCAGCCATGATCACATTGAATGGCGAATGGTGCAGGCTCGAAGGGCCGAATGGCCTACTCCTGCACCTAATTTCTATGTTTCTATGTTTCTATGTTTGTACGTTAATTGGCTTGGTTTAAGTATAAATTGTCCCCAGTACAGGTGCACAACCTTTTATCCGAAAGCCTTGGGACCAGACACTTGTCGGATTTCGGACATTTTCGGATTTCCGAATGGAAGATTTTTAGCGTAGCGCGGTAGGTAGCGCGGGCGGCTTGAAAAGTCTGGAGCGGCTGCCTCCTCCCCGTAGACCGGGGAATCATTGTAAATCATTGCATAAATGTTAGTCAGTTAGTTTGGAGGGATTTTATGTGGTGGTGGTGGTGGGTGGGTGAAGGGGGAAACTTTAATACTTAGTCCCCTACCTGGTCGACGACTCCCAACATCGCGGAGCTGGGGGCTCCGTCCGGGCCGCGGGCAGCGCCGGTTGGAGCTCCGACCCCGGCAACTCGACCCCTGGCTGCGCGGCGCTCCAAATCCAGCGCCGCCCGCGGTCGGATGCCCGCAGCCCCAGCTCCGCGAATGTTGGGAGTCGGCGGCCACAGCGCCCCGGAGCTTGCCGCACGGCGACCCGGTAAGGCATTGCCCGCTCCCCGCTGGTATCCCAGCGCTGCGACGCCGCCGGCTCTCAACATTCGCGGAGCTGGGGCTGCGGGCGTCTGGTCGCAGGCGGTGGTGGATTTGGAGCGCCTCGCAGCCAGGGGTAGAGTTGCCGGGGTCGGAGCTACAACCGGCGCCGCCCGCAGCCCCACCGGCCACAGCGCTGCGGAGCTTACTGCACGGCGACCCGGTAAGGCATTGACCGCTCCCCGCCTCTCCGACCAGGTAGGGGACTAAGAATTAAAGTTTACCCCTTCAAACCCCCCTTCACATAAAAACCCTCCAAACTAACTGACTAACATTTAAGCAATGATTTACAGATGTTTAAGTGTCTCCCCGGTCTCCGGGGAGGAGGCAGCCGCTACAGTAGTACAGACCTGGGTTGACCGTGGGTCGTTTCGGGTCAAGTTTGGCGCCAAACGCGAGCTTTGGTGTGCAGACGACATCCTGGAAAAAATGGCCGGTTTTCGGAGTTTTTCGGTTTCCGGAACACCGGATAAAAGGTTGTGCACCTGTATATATAGGATAATGCTAGTGTGCGGGGATCGCTGGTCGGCACGGACTCGGTGGGCTGAATGGCCTGTTTGCGCACTGTATCTCCAAACTAAACTAAACGATGGGACATGTTGGTCGGTGAGTGGGCTTTGAATTGAAGGACAGCTCGGTGGCGCAGCGGTAGAGTTGCTGCCTCACAGCGCCAGATAACCTGGTTCGATCCCAACTACAGGCGCTGTCTGTACGGAGTTTGCACGTTCTCCCCGTGATCTGCGTGGGTTTTCTCCGAGATCTTCGGTTTCCTCCCGCACTCCAAAGACATGTGGGCTTGTACTGTGATCTGTTCTGAACCCCAGCTTGTGAATGGGGTACAAGTGACTCAGAAAATACCCTTGTTTCAGGAGTATCATGTCAAAAACCAGCCAACTCAATTTTATTTTTTGTTAGTTTAGAGATACAGCGCGGAAACAGTCCACACCGACCAGCGATCCCCGCACACTAACACTATCCTACAGGACGTGGAAGATGGAATATAGTGTAACAAAGAGTGGATTCATGAATTTTGGTGTGGAAGACAGAGTGGATGTGGAGAGGATGTTTCCACTGGTGGGAGAGTCTAGGACCAGAGGGCACAGTCTCAGAATTAAAGGGAGCTCTTTTATAACCATATAACCATATAACAATTACAGCATGGAAACAGGCCATCTCGGCCCTTCTAGTCCGTGCCGAACACATAATCTCCCCTAGTCCCATATACCTGCGCTCAGACCATAACCCTCCATTCCCTTCCCATCCATATAACTATCCAATTTATTTTTAAATGATAAAAACGAACCTGCCTCCACCACCTTCACTGGAAGCTCATTCCACACCGCTACCACTCTCTGAGTAAAGAAGTTCCCCCTCATATTACCCCTAAACTTCTGTCCCTTAATTCTGAAGTCATGTCCTCTTGTTTGAATCTTCCCCATTCTCAAAGGGAAAAGCTTGTCCACATCAACTCTGTCTATCCCTCTCATCATTTCAAAGACCTCTATCAAGTCCCCCCTTAACCTTCTGCGCTCCAGAGAATAAAGACCTAACTTATTCAACCTATCTCTGTAACTTAGTTGTTGAAACCCAGGCAACATTCTAGTAAATCTCCTCTGTACTCTCTCTATTTTGTTGACATCCTTCCTATAATTGGGCGACCAAAATTGTACACCATACTCCAGATTTGGTCTCACCGATGCCTTGTACAATTTTAACATTACATCCCAGCTCAAGAACCTTTTAAACCTTTTTAAAAGGAGGTGCGGAAATCTTCTTTAGTCAGAGGGTAGTTAATCTGTGGAACTCATTGCCACAGAGGGCTCTGGAGGCCAAATCAGCAGATATCAAAGGCGTAGACTATTTTCCAAATGGGGAGAGAATCCAGAATTCGGAGGTAAAAAAGGGACTTGGGAATGCTGGTGCAGGATTCCCCAAAAGTTAATCTGCAAGTCGAATTTCTGAGGAAGAATGTGCTGGCTCTGGAGAGGGTCCAGAGGAGATTTACGAGAATGATCCCAGGAATGAGTGGGTTAAACTATGATGAGCGTTTGTCGGCACTGGGCCTGTACTCGCTGGAGTTTAGAAGAATGAGGGGGGAACCTCATTGAAACGTGCAGAATAGTGAAAGGCTTGGATAGAGTGGATGTGGAGAGGATGTTTCCATTGGTGGGAGAGTCTAGTCTAGTCACAGCCTCAGAATTAAAGGACA